>CM051692.1:665064-810064 GCA_028022725.1 Lycodopsis pacificus
TGTATATACATGTGTGTGTATATACATGTGTGTGTATATACATGTGTGTGTATATACATGTGTGTGTGTATACATGTGTGTGTATACATGTGTGTGTATATACGTGTGTGTATATACGTGTGTGTATATACGTGTGTGTATATACGTGTGTGTGTGTACGTGTGTGTGTGTACGTGTGTGTATGTATACGTGTGTGTATGTATACGTGTGTGTATGTACGTGTGTGTATGTACGTGTGTGTATGTACGTGTGTGTATGTACGTGTGTGTATGTACGTGTGTGTATGTATACGTACGTGTATGTATACGTACGTGTATATGTATACGTACGTGTATATGTATACGTACGTGTATATGTATACGTACGTGTATATGTATACGTACGTGTATATGTATACGTACGTGTATATGTATACGTACGTGTATATGTATACGTACGTGTATATGTATACGTACGTGTATATGTATACGTACGTGTATATGTATACGTACGTGTATATGTATACGTACGTGTATATGTATACGTACGTGTATATGTATACGTACGTGTATATGTATACGTACGTGTGTGTGTATACGTACGTGTGTGTATGTATATGTATATGTATACGTATGTGTATATGTATACGTATGTGTATATGTGTATATGTATATATACGTATGTATATGTATATATATGTGTGTATATATGTGTGTATATATATGTATATGTATGTGTATATATATATGTATATGTATGTGTGTATATATATATGTATGTATGTATGTATGTATGTATGTACATATACATACATACATGTACGTACATATACGGTGATGGTGACGGCTGAGATACGAACTGGCAACCCGGGGACAGAGGGGGAGGTGTGACGAGGGTTCAGGGCTGTAAATACGGTGCAACTTCACCACTTTAAGCTCACTTAAATGATCCGCCTCTAGTTTTAGAGTTAACCGTCAGTCATCCTCATAGGAAGCTGTGCTGTTATGTTTGTTTTGTTTGTTCTTCTGCATGAACACACACTGAACAGACCGGTTTCACCGGTCTCTCGTGTGTGAAGCAGAGGGAGGGACAGTTCTTGTGCCCTTGGCGATGCGTGCGGCGGTTGCCAAGCAACCAGCTCAGAATAGTATGCGACTACTCTGCCACACTGACTTTGCCTTTGTCCCTGCGAGGCATGCCGACTCTGAAACACCTGCTTCCAGTATGTGTAACGGGTCTGCAGCCTTTTTGGTATAAAGTTCCAGGTTTTATTTTTTTTTTTGGAGAAACACTGACACCACATCAAAATTGAGATCTCCGTCCATTATCTGTAAACACTTATCATGGTCGGGGGGGGTTCATTCCCCGTGTGCAACGTCATGTCCATGTTTATTTATTTGTCACGTAACTTGCGGCACATCCAAAGTTATTTCCACCCAAATGATGATCTCTTCCCAAACCTAAGTCGTTTCCCTATGAAAGCGGAGGTTTATTTTGAAAAGGCCGTATGCATGTAGCAAGCGGAAATTGACATGAGTTGCTGGCTTTCGTAGGAAAATGCAGGAAAAATGAGGAGTAACTGGCCGTAAGATATCATACAAACAGTTTTATGACGAAACGTTGCAGTGGTGCACGAGTATAGAAGCTACCTGGATCTCCCGGCCATCTTCTGCATCATGGAGCCCATGAAGAAAGCACGCTAGCGTTTCCTTCAGCCCCACCTCCCAACCATCGGTCTCGTTCACATGACTGGAGGAAGGAAACTAACCATTCAGCTATTAGTCCATTTAAATATCGCCTATTCCAGTGTTGGTACTGGGAGAGAGAGGGAGAGAGAGAGAGGGAGAGAGAGATTGATTTCCCTCCCCAATCAAAATATGCCAGTGAAATATGGCCATCCAGGGTGGAAGTTATACGTGTTGCATAAGATCTTGTTCACGTTTGTCTCTCACAGGTCAGCCTGCTGACACATGAAACAAGAAAAGTGGCCGAGCTGCTGCTTGTGCAACGTTAATCATTTGTGCTTTGCCGCTCATTGTTTCTGTTCTGTGTGATGCAGTCTTTCATTATCGGAGATCTTGTTCTTATGGATTCTGACGTGCTAAACATTAGAGAGAGAGATCATTTTACCAGAGAGTTATCACCGATCTTTAGTCCGTACTGATAAAAATGTGAATGAGCTACCGCTACCCTCTTGTTTCCCATTTTTCCTTATTGAAGGAGCCAGTCGATGTTATTGCTCAAGTCAAAGGTGACACACTGAGGTGATAAAGTCGTGACATTTTAACTGCAGTGCTACTTCATTGTTTTCCTCAAAAGTAAATACCGCTCTTGAAGAAAGTGTGGAGGTAGCTTGGCCAGTCTTTTTTGCTAACATATGGCTTTCTTATTGTCCTCTGCCTTTCACACACTAAACCACCAGCACTCATTTAGCATTAGTAACACTTAATGCACCATCAAACATATTAGAAATTCAAATTAAAGCTACCACAAAGAATTTAAATTTGATGTTGATTTTGGCGGTCCCTGTGGATGAAAGTGGTAGTGTTTCCCAACACCAGAGTCCCTTTAGAAAACTCATGTTACTGCACTCTGTGGCACCGATGACGAGCATTAGGAATAACTGTTTAGAAAGAGCCATTGTTCTCCGCTGATGTTCTTGCTTACTTATGGAGGTCTTATAGAGCCATCAGTATTAAATGAACTCATAACCAGTTAAAAGTTCCTCACAGTAACTTTAAGCCAGTCACCGGGTAACCCGGTTCTAACATCAGGTTAGACTGTCGTCTCTGCTGGAGTTAGAGAGCCACTCGATCGCGTCTAGGCTTGGTGGACTGACGGTGAGTTGACAGTTCTGTCCCAGTGCCATTGGTCTTAGTTGTGCGTATGTGATCCCCGCCCTAGTCGGTGTTAACTTTCAGCACTGCTTAGGAACCAAAACAAAACAGACTCATGTAGGTGCATGGAAACAAACAAGGAGGCGAGTATTCCCTTTGGCTGCACCTTGTGGCCGTTTATTTCCATCCATACAAGATATACACACATTCACTTCCTGCCACCCTTTAACCCCCCCCCTGTCACCAGGGTTACGCCCCTTTCCTTAAAGGGGCCCCGTGAATTCGGTCGTTCCCTACACTCCCTCCTTTAGAGACACCGCGCCAGTTTCTCTTGACTGTGGGGCTTTGCAAGTCCACAGCATACAGAGAGGCGTTGTGGCTGTTCGTCACAGGACCGAGATGGCACATTTTACATATCCTGCCTCCGCTTTGTTGTGACAGGCCCATTATTAGTATTATTCAGTTCAGTTTAAGTTACGGAGGGATTATTTTGTGGTGGGGGGGGGTTTGCTTGGCAAAAATATTTCATTAATTGAGCCGTTGATCACACTTAATTGAGACTGTGTAAACGCTACACCAGTCTCTTGTGACTGGAGTGTGTTGGAGGTGATGAATTGTTGTGTTATGTTAAAGATGTTGCAGCTCTGTTTCACAGACAAAAGGGGCTTTCGTCACAAAAGCTGTCAAAACAGTGAAATAACTCTGATTGTGTTAATGCATAATCACAGTGAAAGTGTCTGATTCAGTGAGCATTAAAAGTCACCAGTGCAGCAGGATAGATGATGCAGCTACAGCGCCACCTTTTGGCCAAAAGGCACCAAATTGGTCATCGCCACTCAGACGTCACATGGCACAAAAGCGTTGAGGAGAAAATACTTTGTTGTGTGTAGTATAAGCCCTTCCCACAACATTTGAACAAACTTTGATGGCCCAGCTGAAGCTAAATGGAATGAAACATCAAAAATGTGCCAAAGTAACTTTTTCCGGTTTGGTCCAGAGATGTTCTCTTTAGTTTTAGTCTCTTCTTTAGTTTTAATACTAACAGTTGAAAAGTTGCAGGCCAAATCGTAGTCATTGTTTCACCATCTGGTTTTACATCTGTTCAATATGTGTTCAGTGCTGCTCAGCTTGGGGTCTGTCAGAATAGTGACATTTGTGCCGTTCCTCTGTCTTATTTAACAGACCACAAGTTGGGGAGCTCCTCCCTGGACATCTTGCTGGCCCTGCTGCAGGCGGAGGGAGCCAAAATAGAGGAGGAGACGGAGGTAAGCGTTGCACCGCCCACAGTGGATGACTTCATGTGTCCCTCGGTGTCTGGCGTCAGTAATTCATATACCCGCTGATGCCCTACAAACGCGTCATTGTTCAAATCCAAACAGCAGAATGATGGACTAACTCAGAGGTCAGCTTTTATACCTGCAATAGTGACCTCTCCACGACTGCACATTAAGGCTATTTTAGGTTTAAAAAATAAATAAAATAGTTACGGAGCTGAACATAGTAAGGGGGGGGGGGGGGGTAATACTCTGAGAAAAACCTCCTTTATTTTTATACAATTTCGTGATGACATTTATTAACATTCCAATGCTGAAGTTTCCCACCACACGCTATTGGTAGGTCAGCCAAGGGACTAGCATCATATTGGCTGAACCAGCAGGATTTGCAGAAGCGATATATTGATTGATTGCACACACCGGGTCACTCACGGTAGAATCACTTATTCTCGTGTGATAATAATTCTATGGCAACAAGTGTAGAAAGAAACAGTCGAAGCGCTTTTTAGAACGCCATGTGAAGAACAACACTACTGAGGATGCGGAGACCTGCATCAAAGGAGACTCTGTGAACCCGTTGCCCCCCCGGTGCATCCTGGGAAGCTTTCCCCTATGCCCACTCCCGGGACAATGCGGCACCTTGACCTCACTATGAGGATGTTTTGTATTTTTCTTTCTTTTGCCGCTGGAGATCATTGTTGTGGTTAGGGTCACACGGTGCACAGTGTTGATGTTCCCGGTTTAAATCTTGCCTCAGATCAACATTGCATGTGTAGCGCTGCTTTTATCTTTATTTCTTTTAACTACACGTATCAAGTGAAAAGGGATGTCTCCATTGTCTCTCCCTAAAACTGTTGCACATCTCTTTACTTCTGCCAACAGAACATGGCTGACTCCTTCCTGGATGGCGACATGACCCTGGATTCCTTCATCGACGGCTACCAGAGCAACAGAAAGCTGGCCCACTTGAGACGGGTGAAGATCGAGAAGCTGCAGGAGATGGTGCTAAACGGTCACCGGCTCCCCCAGGCGTACGTCCCCAACTCCCGATCTCAGGATCTGTCGGCAGCGTCAAAACCCTCCTCCACCTCGTCCCTCCTCAGCGAGGCCGGCAGCGGCTCCTCCCCCGTCGCCCAGCCCAGGAGAAAACCCCCAGTCCCACCGTCCCAACCGGCCCCGGTTCTAAATCCGGCTGCGACCGCCGCCCCCCAGCCTCCCTCGGCCTTCTACTCTGCATCGCCGTACCCGCCGATTCCTCCCAGGACCGGCCAACCCTTCCCCAACGTCCCTTCCGGCTACCCAAACCACTTCCTCTCTCAGTACCCACCGGCGGTGCCTCAGCGGCCCCCGCCCCGTATGGCCCCGCAGCCTGGCTTCATCATGCAGTAGATGGATAAAGGCAGTTGCCGCTCCAAGAGGAGTGCGTGTCGCAGACTTCACACTACTGGAACTCCTCTGAGAACGATTTATTTTTCCTACGACGTCTGCCTTCCTTGGAATACGACCAATCACAACGCAAGAGGGCAGACCCGTGCTGGCCGGTCTGGTCATGTTCAGCCGAATCTCCGATAATCTCTGTGAATCTGCCCTCACCTCTCGCTCCCGTTAACACTCCCAACAAACAAAACAAAAAGAAGACGAGACCGGTCCTCTCTTTAGCTGGGCCCGGCGCAGGCTGTGTCTGAGCTGGGACTCTCTGTCTCCTGCCGGTGCCCACCCGTCTCTCGCCTCCCTTCAAAAGTGGTTCCTCAAGCTTTTATGGAACTGTAAAGTCATAAAAAAAGGGTTAGATAAGTCATTTCCACCCGCAGGCATTCTAACTTACTGGTAATGTATATGCAAGCTAAGAGAGACCCTAATTACTGTGCAGTAATCCCAGAACCCATTCAGGTGAAAACTGCATCCACGCTGTGACTTTTCTTTTTGAAATCTAAAAAATTCACAAAGGTACATGGAGATATTTGAGTGTCGGCGTCTGTTTTACGATACATAGTGCTAATAGTTATTTTAATGATAGACTGATTAACTCGTGTGTGTAAAAGGAAGGGCTGTGATTGGCGCGTCACTTTTCCAATATGCGGACGCGTCCTCAAGAGAGTCCAGACCTGCTCGGTCCCAAGATGGCTGACTGTCGCGCTCGGTCTGTCTCGGTGGAAGAAAAAAGGGAGTTGAAGGAGAGGATTAGTGGCTGAACTTTTGTAACAAATGACGAGGCCCCGTTGCCTGAAATGAAGGATTTATTTTTCTTGTATAGCCATACAGTACACTTCTGACGTGTGTTGTTCCTCTGTGGGTTCCCGGCGTAATGAAACACTCCCTTTTGGTTTTTAATAATGGCCTTTGTCTTTAATCCTCCTCGATCGGAGACCAGGAGACTATGGCAACCGCTCTTTTGAGTTTCACACTTGAGCATCAAAGACTTCCACTCCGTGTTCAACCTTTCTTTCTTTCTTTTTATGCAAGTGAACCGTGGAACCGTTCCCCAACATATCCATTTGTGACGTCGAGCGCAAACACTCCTTTTGTAAATATGCAAGGAAGATTTTACTTCCGGAGGGACTCGAAAGGTCAACCAGGTTTTGGAGGAACCATTTTATTTTACTCTGGTGTGATTTATTTATTTTATTTTTTTTGATTTTTTTTTTTGATTTATATCTCCTCCCAACCGCTGTCGCTGTGCACTGTTTAAGAGCCACGAGTGCCTAGACTTGAAGTGACGTCGATGGCGTCCTGCTGACTAACCCGGACTGTTTCTCTCCTCCTCCTGCTGCCGATTTCATGTTCACCCAGATGGTAGGAAGAGGCGGCTTCTGACTGTCGGGCATCAACGAGAAGCAGAAACACCGGGACAGAGCGACACACTGACCCCCCCCCCCCCCCCCCCCCCGTCGCTGCTATTGTTTTTTTCTTAATTGGTGAAATAACAGGGCTCTGAAATGTTTCGTGTCACATCTCGGTGACGACGAGAAGTAGAGCGCAGGACGAACGAAGCACACAGAAGTACAGAAATGGCTGAAGCTAAAACATCAAAATCGCGACGAACCAGCATTTCTAAAAGAAACGACTAACGATGTATAATCTGTTTGTGCATGGCCTTTGATCTTTGTCCCGTCTGATTCCTCTAACACCTTGTTGGCTGGTGTAGCTGTTGAGCTGCTCTTTATGTTCAAACTGATCCTCTATCCATGGTTTAATATGTGGTTGGTGATATTTTCAGTGTAATGTTGTAGGTATTTACTTATCATCAATGTTTCAGTGGAATTTAATGCTATTTTCAAGTTCAATAAATCAGATTTTTGTATCTGCGTTTATGTAGTTGCTTTATTATTGCACATCTGACTTTTCCCTTTCATGTCACTCAGTTGGCTCATGGTTACATGTCTCGTAAAGAGTAGGCTGCGGTTTTGCACTGAGCAATAGTTGTTTGAAAATGAAGCGAGACAGCCATCTAGTGTTCCTGGGGAGATGATGGAGGGTTCAGTACACTGGTGGAGAAACTTGGAAAATCCAGTTTAATGGTGGCAGGATGTGATTTACAGTGCTAAGACACATAACAATGTTCCATGAAAAAATATATCTACATAATACTTCTCTACTCCATTTGTATCCAATAGTAACGGTACTAAATCACTAAAAGCGGGCTCGCGTGTGAGAATGGGCGTTTCTTGTGTGGCGTAAACAAGCTTCAGGTAGAGTCACGTGCAAAATATCTTGTTTTCAGCTCGCAATTGAATTGAATTGAATTGGTGCAGTTAAACATGTTTTTGTGTGCTTATTCAATAAAACCTTCAGATACATCGGGGCGAAATCAGGGAAACTCCTGAAACGTTACACAACTACACCTTCTCCGACTGAACGTTTATCAGACATGTAATCGTGACTCGTCTTGAAGAGGATCGATTCAAAACCACGGTACCGGTCTCATGTATTGTATTTTGGGACGCACCCTGAAGCACGCGTTACATGTCCATAGTCACGTGACATGGGCTCCACCATGTTGTAGGAAGTCTCCTCACTGCTGTCAGATTAGAGTTTAATCTGAGGGGAGGATACACTGGAGACGCCGTCTGCATCTTGGAGGGACTCTCGCTGTTTAGCGACACCAAGTAACGTTTAACCGACTTCACGAGAGGCTATTTGTTTTCTACAACACACGTAGAAGATGAAACGCCAGTTTCCCGTCGCTGTCTTTGCCGTTAAGATGTTAGCTGGCTAACTATCTGAAGAAAAGAGTCACTAAATCGGATTATCTGACAGCGGCAGCCTCCCTCCAGGTAATATTTGGACGAGACAACTATTACACAGCAAACGCTGGCCTCTGTTCTTTCATGTGTATCACATTGCGCCAGTGTTTTGTGTCAGAATTACTACTTTGTCCCGTAATTACTCGCTAGCGTTGATGTTGCCGCAAACTAGCTAGGCAATTAGCCAGTCGACCCACAACAAGACCTCGAGCTCTGATCGCGAGCTAATCTGTACCGTTTCGTTGGAAGGAGCGAACGTTACGTTCGAGCCTCCGACCACGACCGGCAGTCGGGCCGGAGCGGACGGCACCAGGCGGAGGTGCGATCGTCTCCGGGCCAGCTGGAGGTGTCGGCAGAGCCCCACCTGATCCCGAAAGGAGCCCTCAGCCGAAGCGAAGATGTCCGGGAAGGATAAGGACAAGGCGGAGAAACAGTCCACCACGGAGCGGCTGGTGAAAGGTGAGTGCTTCAAATGTTACTCGCATTTCTCCATGATTTGACTACAAAGCTAACGCGTGATTTGAAAAACCACCTGTGGCTTTGGGGATCCTTTTGTCCCAAACCCCTTCCTGTCGAAGATGGCGTGTGGCTAAGGATGTGTTCCAGAATATAGTGCTACGACACAAAGAGCTGTCACGTTGTAATTATCCAGCATAGTCGTGTCTAGTGGAGCTTTTAAACTGTTCCTGTTTACCAGGGGATGCTCAGAAATGGGGGTGAATCAGGGCATCTTTTGTCCAATAATTGCTGAGGATAGTGCTTCATAAATAAGTGCACTAATAGGGTGATATACCTCCACATAGTGGAAATCAAGGGCGAGAAGTCTTCCTGCGTCGGGGCCCAACCTCCTTGACATTTAGGATGGATGAAATCTTAATTCACAAGAACGTGGAACACCCATGGTCTGCTCGGGTTACCGACAGAGCTTTTATTTGAAGATGGATTCCTCCACGCTGAGGTTGTCCCGGCTCGTTGGACAGGCGGGACACCGTTTGTTGTGTCTGCCCCGAGACGGGACAGACAGGACAGTCGCCAAGTCTGAGGTAGCTCCCGGGAGAGAGAACCAAGCCCCCCACCGCCACCGCTCGCTTAATGCCAACGCAGCCTACTGTACATCCCCCGTCCGTCTGCAAGGGCACTAGTGTCCTTCCAGGGGACTGTGGAATGCTGAAGTGTGAGCCAGTGGGGGAGAGGGTGAGTTAATTGTGGAAAGAATCTCCCCAGTGATGTTCCCAACATGGCCAGCCACATGGTAGAGAGAGAGAGAATAGGAGCAACGTGACGGGGAAGAAGAGACAGACGAAATGTAGACTGGCGTGAGGACAGCTCTGTGACCCCAAAACCGCTATTTGTCGCCGTATTACAACGTCATACGTTGTTGATGGTTGTACAAATATGCATGAAAATAATGCAAGCTTCAAGGGCAAAATATCACTATAGGTGTACGGTTGGAAATTGCGGACTCTTCAAAATCCGTCATAGTTGTTTCTCTTTAGTGGCAGTGATGTTTCTAGTGTAACTGGTGGCTGTAAGGGGGTTTAACTGGTAGACTACCTAAAGACTAATGCTTTTCTGCTTGTGTAAGTCAACAGTAAAGCTCACTCGCTGCCCAGTATTGCAGCCGACCCGGTGCCTCAATCACTTGTTTTTAGTCGTTTTTTTACCCATTTTCTCACTCAAGACAATGCTTAGCTGGGCTCCATTTTGACATCACCGGTGCCTGATGTGACAAAAGATTCACATGAACTTTTGTTACAAATTAAACCTGATGCGCCGTGTTTGAAATCAAATCAAAGAGCAGGCCAGAGGGGAAGGCGCGGCGCAACACGATCGGCTGACGAGCGATGAGGAAGAAATCCCAGAGGCCTGGCTCTGTAATACATTCACTGATAATTAGAGCAATCTGAAGTGGACTTCATCATTCATCTAGCCAGTCCGCTCCATTCATCTCCAACCGGCTGCATCTTTGTAATTCAATCCTCCCTCTATTGTGTTGGTTTAGAAAACAATGGACGAACATATCCCGGGCCCTGCTCGTATCAGCTGTCCCCTGGGTGGGCCGGGTGGAGGACAGGGTGTCTTTTGTGTTCTTCAGCTGTTTGTTGTCACGCCAGACGTGTCGGGCAGAGGCGGCCCTGATGTGTGTCTGCCAGTTTTGAGGAGTTCATCAAACATTCATGCCAATTAGGCCATGCAGTTTTTCTAATAAGAAGCCGGTCTCGGGGCGGATGCCCCCCCCCCCCTCTTCTTCATTGGGTCGTTTGGTGGAAGAAAACCAACCTCACATCGGCGTCTCCGTCGTTCTCTGCCACCGCACGGTCTTTGGACTGAGTGATGCCGGCTGCCAGAGGTTCATTTGTATCTGTGTTTGAACAGACTGGTCCAGCCTTGATTGTAAATGCATTATCATTGTGATGATTGGGGGGGGGGGTGTTCAGCTCTTTGGTATTGAGACCAGCTATTACCGTCCAGCATGGCCAATTAACGCTCGTCAATTTGACCCACGGGGTTGTCGCTCGAAACGCTTCGTGGGCCTGGTTATCTCGTGCCCAGAGTCTTCTTCGTTCATACTGGAGCAGCTTCAGAGTGACGAGGCTTTTAAGTAAACAGCCCCTGAATCTGGAAGCCCTTGCTAATAGAAGCTTTAGCTAATCCGTTCTTAAGGCTCGTACCTCAGCTTACAGCCCTCCTCGCGGCCGCGCCTCGTATAGGCCCGGGAAGCTCTTACCTGTTTATTTATACCACACCAGTCAACAACGCATAACAGCTTGTCCTCGGGCACAGGCTAGCCAAGCTGGAGCTGTGCTCCGGGTTCTCCACAGAGCGCTGCAGGAATGAGTCCCAAAAAAACCAAAATGAGTCGGCATTGTTTTTGCGCTTCCGGTTCCCCTTTGTGTCGAGGTCGATGGTTTTTTTTTTGGTCGGATGCCTGAAATAAAGTCTGTTTAACACAAGCTGTAGAGATTTCAACGTTTTGTTTTGCGACATGCCTAGTCTCTTTACTTCTGCCCGTTGCCTTCACGCTTCAAACAAACATGATAAAAGTGGTCTTCACTTGTGAAGATTATCTTGCTGAACAAACGTGCAAGTATCATAAATGTTTGTTTGCCACAGACCATTTTCTGCAATAATCCAAAATCTTATGAAAACAACGGATGGAACCAGTAGGATGCTGGTTCCATACCTTCTGGGGTCAGCCTACAGAAACCAGTCATCCCTGCAGCACTCTATTGCAGAGCAGGCTACAGTTTGTGTCCTAACTAATGTCAGTTACCAGCATATTCACTTGCTTTATTGAACCAGCAATAAATTCAACGGTGTCCATGTGACAAACATTCCTTTAAAAACAGCAATAAAACCGTCCGTGTAGTCTTATATGTTCCTCAGGTCCAGACTGATCTGAGTGAGAATACACCTCTGCTGCATCGCTGATTAGCAAACACGCACCCACACTAAAGATGCATCAGCGCTTCTTTTCTCTCTCTTCCTTCACATTGCACTTTCATTTGCTCTGTGTGGGTGTGACAACGTTCTCAGAACGCCTCTCCTCCTCCGCTGACTCGGCTTATCGCACAGGGAGTGCTGACTTCCACGAGCCGATACAAGTATTTCTGTCACATCTGATGGCACAGGGTGTCCTGTGCACGGACCTGTGGATGCATTTGATGATATCAGGAATCCAGCATGGGAAGCGTGTACTGTGCCAGTCTTTCCTCTGCTTTTAATGCGCACTTCTTTTTTTGTTCTTTTTTTCTTTTCTTTTTTAAAGCTGTACAAAGGCAGTCGCTTTTGACATCCTATTGTTATTTTTGCACTTCTCTGTGTTAACTCTCTGCATGCCCTACAGACCCTGTTGAAGAGCCTCCCTCGCTAGCTGTACACCATAATGCAGGGGTCTTCAACGTTTTCAGGCCAAGGACCCCAAACTGAGAGATGGAGCAGGGACCCCCGACTATATATATTGTATAACATTGTGTTTTATATTAAACTGGGCCTAGTACCATGTATACACATACCTCTTTATTGTGCATTCAATACTAAGCTATTCAAATAATACACAGGTTCATATATTCATGTCATGTTAAACATGTGCAAGGTACAGTGAGTAGGGAGGCCGTGCTACTGCATTTATAAACAGCTGATACCAAAGCCAATATCAACATTGTCTGTCAATTGTATGATAATCATGCAAACAAGCTATTCAAATTGATGTTTTTATTTTAAACATAAATGTGGAAACGAAAATGAGTGATGGCCTATTAGTGCCACTGCCATGCATAAAGATACCTGTTATCTTTCATACAATACTGAACTATTAAAATAATGGACACATTCATGTTTAGAGAAAAAATAAATATATTTATATATATATATATATATATTTTTTTAATTGTCTAATCAACCAAAAATTTCGCAGACCCCCTGCAGTACCTCCGCGGACCCTCTATTTTGGACAGGTTAGTTGGGACATGAAACGCATGTTGTATAGTTCACTGCATTAATGCTCCATTTGGGAGAATTGGATTGAATTATGGGCACATATTGCATAATATATCACATACTGGTGAGTTTGTATCAAGCGTTACTTTTAGAGATCGTGTCTTAACTTCACTGCTGTCTCTATGCTGGATGTCAGTAATTATATTGAGCACTTTTGGATGTTGACTGTTTTGATCAAGAAGCCCTCGGAACCTCAGCCTGAGCAGCGTTGACGGTAGAAGGATCGTTGTTTAGGTGGTACAGAGCCGATTACTGAGAGGGGGGGGGGGCTTCTTACTGTCTTGTCTTTTCCATCGCCTGCATGGCATTATCACGTAGCGTACGCGTCCCTCCTCTTGTGCTGATGCCATCATCTCGGCTCAGTCGATGCAAATGTCGTCTCATGATTACGTTAGAAAGTGCAGCCTGAGATGCAGAAGGATTCTTCAGGAGTCATATGTTCTATATTACTCTCATGAAATGTACTTCTTTTCTTGCATAGATGCACCTCATCTAATTGTCTTTTTAATACATTTTCAATTTGAAAAAGTTCGATACTAGTTCAACCTTTCTAAATGCAAAAATAACTAATTGTGATTGACGCCATTATCCGAATACATTTCTTTCCTCTCGACAGCTGTGCCGTACCCTCCGCAGCACAAGCTGACGGTGAAGGAGCTATTTGAAAGTGGCAAGCCCAACGCCGAGCTGCTCCGCAACCACCTCGTCAAAGAGGGACGCGTGGAAGAGGACGTGGCTCTAAAGATCATCAACGATGGGGCCAACATCCTCCGCCAAGAGAAGTGCATGCTGGAAGTGGATGCACCAATAACAGGTAGGCCGGCAAGAGGGGGCGCTGTGATGGCAGCTATGTCCCCCGACCACCTATAGAACGTATACACCGCACGTAGTGGACAAGATGGCTCAATAGACAGTCTTCCAGTGATGCCTTGTTAAGTAGAGAAGCTATTGATTGTCTCCTGAGCGATACACCCAACATCACCTGTCACATGGAACGAACACACCCAAGCCACGCCTCTAACTGCCAGGAGCTCCTCCCAGGAATTTGATCGCCCGTGCTCTGGCTCACTGGACGCAAACTCATTACTTTGAAGCCCGACCAGATGGATTTTCTTGCGATATGTGATCTAACGAGAATTCAGCTGCCGTGCAAGATAACAATGCACCCCCCATGACATAGTTGTATCCCCCAGCAATGCCAGATAGTATGGGTGTCATTTGGGGGCAAAAGATCACATGAACATAGACGGAGAGCGAGCTGTACCCAGCATGCTCTTCAGCGGGTGTAACAGTTCATATTTTAGTGAGCGACTGAGAACAATCTGTACCCAGCATGCAGTTTGGCAGTGTAACAGTTGATGGGGCTTCCCTGTCAGTACACTACACAGTGTGCAAATCAGTGATTCTCAACTGGTGGGGCCCATTTTCAGTGGGTTCAAAGTTCAATACGCATACCGTTACACCCCTAATATATCTATATATATATATATCTATATCTATATATATCTATATCTATATATATATATATCTATATATATATATCTATATATATATATCTATCTATCTATCTATCTATCTATCTATCTATCTATCTATCTATCTATCTATATAAAGTGCAGTGTCGAGTGCGATCTCAAGAGATCGCACTCGACACTGCACTTCCTTGAGTCCTTCGTGGGAAAGACTCCATATTGATGGAAATGAAAGACAGACAGACACTACTTCCATTTTAGTGAGATGTCAGGACAGCATAGATGGTATAGTGGAGCAGAGAGTAAACACAGCACCAACCTAGGCGGTGTTCCATTGCAACATTGCTGGTGTATACCCTGTTCAGAGCCAGACCCAAGGGCCTCTCAGGCTGTCGGAGTGAATGAATGAGTATTCATCGTTCACTTGTTGTTTAGTAATGCATACCAAACCATAAATCCTCCCATCTACCTTGAACATAATAGAAAACTACTCTGCATTTGAATGTTTAATAAATCAAAATAATTTTAGTGTTTTTGCAAGTATGACTGGTTTTATAATAATAAAGTGACATATACCAAGGGATGTCCAGACAAGCAACTGTTGAAGATATCAGCAGCCCTACAGTTGGTGTGACAGCTGTAACAGCAGCGTGCTTGTCTTCTTACAGTATGCGGCGACGTCCACGGACAGTTCTTTGACCTTATGAAGTTGTTTGAAGTGGGGGGATCGCCCAACAACACGCGGTATCTCTTCCTCGGTGACTACGTAGATCGAGGATACTTCAGTATTGAGGTAAGCTGTTGGCTCTTCCAGCTTATTTGTTTGCAATGATTTATTTGACATTTGAAATAAAACCCTTTGGGTTGTATTGTGAAGATATAGCGGTTTGTTAACCACTGTAGATCCTTACATTTAAATGTTCTTCATTTCTTAGGAAAAAAGTCACAATGTGAACATGGTGCATTGAACAGTGTGATATGTTCCAGTGTATTGTCACAGCCACTCACTGTTGGTTTGTGATGGGTTGATGAGATGTCTTTATTTTGACCTTGGCTCCAGGTTTGGACTGTGCTTGTGTCCAGATGTTGGGTCATAATGTAGCCGGACCTCTGCTGCTGCTCTCCCAGCGTGGTGCACGGGAATTGGGATTAGAAGAGTTGTGCAGTGTTTTTCAGCAGAATAGTTGTCAGGCGAGTGTAAACTAAGACGGAGACCTGTGGAAAGTGTGTTTTATTGACGGGAGGCCGGCTTGAGCCAGCGTTTAGGATGGCCACGTAGTTTCTGTGAGAACAAGAGTTCAAACAAGCTCCAACACAGATTCACTGAGAGTTTGGCGAGCTGTGGTCGCTCTGTGACATTAGTTCGTGATAGTAAGTAGTGTAAGTAGTAGTAAGTGTAAGCGTGATCTTATCTTGACTTTCTCATACTTCTTGTTTTGTATGGTGGGCGCTGTACAACAGCATCAACAGGCAGTTTAAATGAATAGGGATGTCATTAGGCTATATTAATACATTTAGAATTGTATTACCCGATATTTTGAATTGCAGATTAAAACAGGATAATATCGACATATTAATGAAGTGCAATTTATTGTTTCAAAATGATAAAATATATAATCCATTATTAAAAAATCTTTGGCTTGGATCAAAGCAGACCAGTTGCACTTGACTCTCACGACATGTCGGGACCACTTAGCTGGTCTTGCCAGAAACCCAGGATGTAAAAAGATGAAGGTAAACTGAACTGCATGCTGGTATGTCCCGTTTGGATTCTCAGGATGGTTAAGATGGTGGGTCAGAATAGCTACTACAATCTTAAAGGCTTACCGCGTTGCTTTGAGAATCTCACTTTAGTGCCAAATGACCAACTGGGTCTTGCTGTCTGAAGTTCTATTTCGATGAGGACTTGAAAGGGCACAGGTCGTACTTGCTTCTGAGATGGTTAAATATGGAACAGGGAGCTGCAGTCTGGCTGTGCAAAGTGAAACTGCAGCTCCCTTATTGAGACTCCTGGCCCAAGGGCGGCGGCTATAGTGGCCTTGGATTCATAGCAGTTGAAATGGGGATCCAGTTTCATGTGTAAAACAAATAAAGGTGTGAAAATGACCACAGAAAACACTCCTGCTGTGTAACCCTCACCTCAGTTGGGTATATACCTAACAACCCTACTTGCACAATGTTTTTTGTTCGTGAGTTGGAAAGAAATTCTGCCAAAGAGTACATCAGCTGTAATTAGCTAAAACAAGAGTTTTTGAATTTGGACAACCATATCAACATCTGTATTTTTCAACACATCAATCTCAAATTGTTCCTGTGAATACTTCAGAGGACTTTCTAACGCTCACTGTGGAGCATGTGAGCAGCGTTGGTTGGGGCTGACGACGTAAAAAAGTTGGAAAAAAACCCATCTGGTGGTGCGGAGTACCTGTTATGCTGTGGAGCGCAGTGTAGAGAAAGAAGGGCTTTATGATGACAGTAGCTCGAGACACACAAATCTCTGACCAAACTGTTGGTGGTCGAGTTGCATTGTGGGAGTATCGGCGCCAGGTTTTGCCAAGGAAGAAGAATGCTTGGAATAAGAGAAAGCGTGTCTTGTTCTGCCGCATCGATTTTTGCCCCATTCAGTTTTTGAACTGTCCGTGTTGTAACTCTGTAATGTTGTTCATTCTGTGCACATGACATCTATCTCACTGCTGTCCGTCCTGATGGAGGACCCTCCTCTGGTGCTTTCCCTCAGGCCTCTCCCTCTCTTCTCCCCGTTAAAGGGATAAAGTTGTTCCTGTTCTGATGTGAGGGTCAAAGGTCAGAGGATGTTGTATGTGTACAGACTGTAAAGCCCTCCCAGGCAAATTTGTGATTTTGGGCTGTAAAAAATATATTGAAAATTGAAATTGAATTGACATGAAGTGATATGAAAAAGGGAAAGATGTTCTTTTGTTTGTGTGACTGTGCAGAGATGGTCAGTAGAGGATAATAACGATAGTTTAGAGTGGGAAAAGCTGCTTTTTCATTTTTAAATGGACAATCTTTAACTTTACAAACTGGATAACTGTCGAACTGAGCGTCAAAGTAAAAATACTTCAATAAAGTAAGTGTGGATGACTGAGCATCACAGTCAAAGTAATAGATGGATAACTACCATTGGCACGCTACTGTGTGAGAGTCCATAAGGCAGTCTGCTAACACTCTTTTGATGGGCTCCGGGCAGCACACAGGTGGCTGAAATGTCACAGATGAAAGGAGCGGACTGAAAGAGCATCGGGAATGAAGGGCCGATGCCGATTAAGGGTCAAAATGGGTCCAGGTCCCGACTGTGGTTCACCATTTAATGATGATCCAGATTAAATAACCATTACAAAACAATGCTCAAGCTGAGTCCTTAGTCCATTATTATAGTCTACTAACTAGTCCGTATGATATATATATATATATATATATATATATATATATATATATATATATATATATATATATATATATATATATCTCTATCTGCGGGTACGTTTCTACATATCAGAGGAAGCAGCTTCTCCTCATTTGCTGACTTGCTGCAAAAGAGCCTGAAAGCACCAGACTCTCTTGTTGGTTGTTCTTTTGCTGCTAGGGCTGAAACACCAGACTGAAACATTCTCTACATTTCAAAGCAAGGCCACCGAGCTCCCTCCAGTCACGAATAAGACAGATATAGGAAAACGGATATCAGGATGTGGTCACCTTGGCAACATAAAGAGTCGCGTAGCCTCTTGAAGCGGCACGTTACCTTTACCGCAGAGCGATGCATTTCAGTCTCTACACTCCTCTTCTGCCCGGTCCGTCCATAAACACACACACACACACACACACACACACACACACACACACACACACACACACACACACACACACACACACACACACACACACACACACCAGACACGGGCTGAAGTGCGTCTGGGTTTGAGCTGATGGCAGCCAGTGTTCCCTTTGTCTGGCTGCTCTCATTAGAACCCATGTCAGCCTCCAGCCGTGTCTCTGTGCCTCCACACATGAGAGATCAAGTCACATTTATCTACACTGTACTGCTCCCCCAACATTAAAAGAGAAAAATACTTCCAATTTCCAGAAACTCATTACTGGTTTCTGTTTATCTGTAATACCCTCCTACACCATTTTTACTTTTGTGTATACTTGAGCTACTAATACTGTAATTTGCTTTTTGACAATTCAAGCAGTGTGACTTGTTCTGTGTTGGGGGAATGTTGGGGGGGGAGAAAATGAAAAATGACATGTCCAATGTATAACTGTGTACTTTGCTTTTGAGAATGAACACAATTTACAAAAGAGAAAAAGACAAGTTAGTCGTGGCTCCCTCGTTCCATTTCTTCAGTTCTGTGGTTACACACCTGCTGACTCGGCACCTCATTCCAGAGACGTGATAGCGGCCATGCCTTGACCGAGCACTGAAGAGAAAGCAAGTTCACCTGGCTTGTAAATGCTGCTCTGCTTTTGGTGCGTGTGTGTGTTTATATACTTTGTATGTATATATGTATATATATTGTATATATATATTTTTGCTTTTAACTAGAGCCTATTAATATGGCAAAGAGGAAAATGTTTCTTCTTAGACTAGTTTGTGAAGGAAAAAACAGATCTTTCTGCGACACGTCATAGTTCATCATACGTGTGAGTGGATCCATGTGACAGGAAGTCATTTGGTTTCTTTTTTAAAAAAATAGTCTGTGGACTATCATTACGGTACGAATAGAGGCGCAATGAACAATCATCTGCCAATCAAAAGTACATATTTTTGTAGCTGAGCGGCCTCGATTGGTGGCTGGTTTGTATTTCTTTTGCAGGTCACATTCACGTTACGCATTTTTATGTTGCATACCCACACACACACATCATCCTTGTTTAATTTCTTGGAGACATAAATTCCAAAATACGCCGTGGAGGAACTAACTTACTCAGACATTTATTGTATTGTAATTCATTCCCATCATGCTGCACAGTGAGCGGCTGGTCTGATCATTGAGTGAAAGTCAATTGTAACACTATCACCATGTGTTCAAATGTAATCTTGTAAAATGACGTTTTTGCAGAGAAACCTAAATCCAGTTGTTTGAAGATGTTTTCTCAGTAATATAAAATCGATATTGTAGGAGGAATTATAACCTCTAACCATCCTTTCTCCCGCTGTCTGTCCTCAGTGTGTTCTCTACCTCTGGTCGCTCAAGATCAACCACCCCAGCACCCTCTTCCTCCTGCGGGGGAACCACGAGTGCCGACACCTCACAGAGTACTTCACCTTCAAACAGGAATGTAAGTGCGGTCCAATACAACGGTCCAATATGTGTGTGCGCTCTCTGCATCAATCAGCTTCCAGATTTTAGACGATGCCCGGGCGTGAGGGAGTGGCGCGCCACTCGTAGTGTAAGTGCAGGCTGGCCCTCGCTGTCACTATCACGGGTCGGTTTGATCGTCCACTTCACGGCCAACATGCACAAACAAGGAGGTGACTGACTCCCCTTAATTAAAGGACTAGCTTCCCACAAGCAGGACGCTTTTGTCAAAAAAACATCTGTGGGCTCATCAGGGAGTCCCGTCGCACAACGTGGCACTTGGTCAATGTGAGAGAAGCCTTTTGTCTTCATGTTGCAGACTGTAAACTGCTGGAGCATGGAGAGCAGCCAGCCAGCCAGGCGTGTGTGTGCGTGAGAGAGAGGCAGGCCAGTGCGGACGCATTAGTATGCAGACTCAAACAAAGACAGCCCTGTCAGCTGCAAACACATGAAGCTCCCTTCATACCAGCTCATCTGTTCACCATTACACAGTGTGCCACCTTTCAGCGCTTTGGCTGGTGGTCGTTTGAGGCGTGACACACAGTTGATTGTTCGATGCATGCGTGACAGCGTTTTGTTGAGTTGATAGTTGTCCATCGGTGGCTGCCAGCTCAATGGAGGCGGTGTGGTGTATGATGACATGTAGTGGGAGCAGACAAGACCAACCTCCAACAAGCGGAGCGGCTCTGCTCCTCGGTGTTCTTCAGTAGGATCATTGTTCATCTCTCTCTCAGGATCATCAGTGCATATATCAATACATGCTCTGCGATGCCATTCTAAAACGATACTTCGATGCGTTGCGATTCAGCTCCGATTCAATGTTATTCATAGTATTCTGGTGACTATCATTGGCTGAATGCAGCTCATTGCTATGTTGTGATTTCATCTGAATAAGCAGAATGAATTAGGAACTATTGTTCTAAGCTGCTTTCATTCTATGTTGCATTACAAAAGTATTAAGGAAGAACCCAGCTGAGAGCCCTTTAACTTATTCTGAGTTTGTGCTCTGAAGCATAAAAAAAGTATAATCATGTTCAAAAACCCTTTTTTAGTAGCAACAGATTGATACAATTCTAGCAACAGATGCTGCCAAACATATTGTAAGGGAAACAAATAAATAATGATTTGATAAATGAATTGAATTTAACTGATGGTAGTGTGTTTACATTTCAACAACGTTCACATCCATCGCACTGTTGTCCAACGTGCTGCCCTTATAAACAGCAGACCAGTAGAACCCATGAGCGGGAACCCATGAGCGGGAACCCATGAGCGGGAACCCATGAGCGGGAACCCATGAGCGGGAACCCATGAGCGGGAACCCATGAGCGGGAACCCATGAGCGGGAACCCATGAGCGGGAACCCATGAGCGGGAACCCATGAGCGGGAACCCATGAGCGGGAACCCATGAGCGGGAACCCATGAGCGGGAACCCATGAGCGGGAACCCATGAGCGGGAACCCATGAGTACAGGTGGGAGTCTCTTTGTCTCTGAACCTGAGGAGATTAGGCAGAACGCATTTTAAGATGAATTGTTTGTCAAGGTTTAGTTTCATTTAAACACATACAAATGTCTTCAACAATATCCTTTCCTTATACAACTAAAGAGTACTCATTTTAAGTACAAGGCTCTGATCTACAGACTTTTCTCTCTGACTTGAATGCAGCACTCACTCGGCACTCGAGCATTGCGTTCAATTCCGTCTCCACCGCCCACGCTGTACTATGTCACCTGGCTTTGTTCTGCGCCCTATAAGGAAGTCCACTTCCTCCTGCCCTGAAGGTGCTGCAGTGTGTTGGGGAATGATGCTGCAGACGCTGCTTCCAGACAGTCCTGCTCACTCTACTGTGATCTGCGTTCACAACACTCTGATGGACACTCTGATGGACCTCGATATCTACAAGGCATTACAGATTATTCTAACGTCGGTTGAGCTGCAGAAAAAAACAGAATCCTACTTTGTGTTTTCTGCAGGTAAAATAAAATACTCTGAACGGGTGTATGACGCCTGCATGGAGGCCTTCGACTGTCTGCCCCTCGCCGCCCTGCTCAACCAACAGTTCCTATGTGTGCACGGTGGACTGTCACCAGAGATCAACTGCCTAGATGACATAAGGAAAGTAAGTGATCACTCTAATCACTAAGCACATGAAAAAAAACATGATTCTGTCATCTAGAAAACCAATAAATGGCCTGCCTGATTTTATTGATCTGAAATGTGTGTTTAACAGTTAGACAGGTTTAAAGAGCCTCCAGCATTCGGGCCCATGTGTGACCTGATTTGGGCGGACCCTGGCGAGGACTACGGTAGCGAAAAGTCAACCGAACACTTCAACCACAACTCTGTCAGAGGCTGCTCTTACTTTTTCAGGTATTAGACAGCACCGCTGCCTTCATCGCTCTAGCACCAAACAGAGCAGATACAAATGCAGCACTTTATTTCTTTCTTTTTATATCAAATGAGGGGTTTCTTTATGTCAATTAAAGCTGCTTGATCAGAGTAGGAAACGATAGTGTGGCCCCTGCTCATGCAGGCATGTCAACGCGTTGATGTCAGGAGGCATTTTTTACTCTTCTGTTCTTTTTGATAATGGTGCCAAAGTGAGAGTGATTGAGGTATTTGGAGCCCAGCTGCGATTTGGTTTAGTAAATGACTTGTGTAAACTAGCTAGCAGCACGAGGAATAACTTTACCCACTAACGTAGTCATGGATTTACAAACAGCCGTTCAGTCAAATCCCTTCCTGGTCACGTTGATGTATGAAATGTTGCTCGTCTTCACATTTTTCTTGCTGATTCCTGATGGATTAGTAGCGCGGTGAAGTAAAGAAAGGGAGTTAAAAACCCTCCTCGTCCACTCCGGCTGTAGTCCAGCTTCTCCAGAGGCCAGCAGGGCCAATACACACCAGTGCTCGAATATCTTCCACCACGATGCTCAGCACCGTTGAACCGTCCCCAGGGCGTGGCATGCTGAAAGTACATATCAACGTATTTCCACAGGCAGTGAAGTCCAGAGTGGCCTCATGCTGTTCCTTTGAATGGTTTCACTTTGGAACAAGCTTTGCCCTCCACTCGATGCTTTCTCTTAATGGGCTGTCTCTGCTTTTCTTTCTTGTTGCAGTTACTCGGCCGTCTGTGACTTTTTGGTAAATAATAACTTGCTGTCAGTAATAAGAGCCCATGAAGCACAGGATGCAGGGTAAGTGGACTTACCATTTTTCATTTCCCGCGTATTGTGATGAAGAATATGTGGATGAGCCTTTTGGTCTGCGGCTCAACAGGTATCGGATGTACAGAAAAAGCCAGACCACAGGCTTCCCTTCTTTAATCACAATCTTCTCAGCTCCAAATTACCTGGACGTCTACAACAACAAAGGTCTTTGTCTTCTTCCCCCCTCACTCTCGCTGTTGTGTTTGCTTCGTATTTACCAGGCTGCAGTCCTTGAATCTCTCTCCCTCGTTCAATCCCAGCTGCTGTGCTAAAGTATGAGAACAACGTGATGAACATCCGACAGTTCAACTGCTCCCCCCACCCTTACTGGCTGCCCAACTTCATGGATGTATTCACATGGTCTTTGCCTTTTGTTGGGGAGAAAGGTACATTTGCCATTTAATTAAAAGCAAATGTGTGGAAATCCCAAAATAGAACCTGTGTAGAGTTGACTTTGTGGAATATACCGAGCCCGACAAAGGCCTTGTGTTTTCGGCTTCTCCGTCCTTTCTCAGCAAAGCCTTGAAGGAATGTCTCCACATTTGGCACAAACGTCCACTTGGACTCAAACGTCAACTGATAAGAATTTGGTGGTCCAAATGTCACTGTGACCTCACAAAACGTTGTTGTCCGTAACTCAAGAATAAATGTGCTGATTATGACAATTTCACAAAAATGTAAAAAAAAGAGAATAGAGTGATGACATTTTGGATGGACATGGATGTAAACTGTGACTTGACTGGTTGGCGTAAGCACACAGCCGTGAGTCGGTTATTTTCGTTTGGTATTGAAGTTGATGTTTTATCATTTGTTAATTGTACATTATTGTAAATGTACATTATTGATCAAAACATTTGTCATTTTGTTTCCTTCTACCGCTAAAGGCTCTTTGTTGTGTGCATCTATTTATGGTTCTCAAGCTGCCTGTAGAACTTCAGGACATTCAGATGTCATCCACATACATGTATCCCTTTAGATAATTCAGATGTGGTTCCCCCCCCCCCAACAGTGACAGAGATGCTGGTGAATGTACTGAACATCTGCTCTGACGATGAGCTCATGTCAGAGGGAGACGACCTCTATGAAGGTAAGTTGCGCTGAATATGACGCCTGTTACATTCAATGACAAATGTTATTATTATTGTTGCCACGGTTTCTATATTAGTGTTGTACCATGATGGTAAATAAATACTTTTTCTAAGACATTACCATTGTGGCAAGAAAGAAATGTTGAAAGTTAGGAATATTTCACAGTTTGTTGTTGTGATAATGTAGAAATTGAAAGGTGTACGTCAGCACTGAATGGCGGTTAAAGTTTATGTCATTGTGCAATGTTTTAGCTCTAGTTGTCCAAACAGGATTCAATTTGATTCAATTCAATTTATTTTGTACAGTCCAAAATCACAAATCATAAATTCTCCTCAGAGGGCTTTACCATCTGTACACATACGACATCCTCTGACCTTTGACCCTCACATCGGAACAGGAAGAACTCCCCAAAAAAAGGGGGAGAAAGAGAGCTCAGAGAGCAGCAGGAGGGATCCCTCTATCAGGATGGACAGGAGTGTGATAGACGTCATGTGTACAGAACGAACATTACAGTTACAACACATTCAATGCGTATGAGAGGAGAGCCTACAAAACATTGGACCTCAGATTTTGGAATAAAAACTCATCTAGTTGTTTTTGTTCTGCAGCGGCAGGAAACAGAAGATCAGATCAGATTTCATGTCTCTCTGTCAATCAACTCAAAATGAACAGGAAACCAGAACGCCTCGTTTCAAGTTTCACAAACACCCGACAATGTTCTCTTGAAGCGCCGACGGTGGTCAGATGACAGATATATGTACTGTATATATTAAAACCACATACCTCATAATAACCAAATCACAGCCCTGCGACATCAGCTTATCAGAAAGGAAGTGACATCACAGTGACAATGATGAAGATGAAGATGTTACTGGCTCCAGTCTAAGAATACTGCAAGCCTGGGTTGTAGATTTCATCCCTGGTTCTGTTCTCTTATTCTGTAAATTGCATTTTCAGTTTAGTTGTTAAAGTGGATGAGTAGAACTCCTAGAATGCTGGGAGCTGTACAGCCATTCATATGCCACAGTCTAGGTCCCACATGTCTGATGCTGACGAGGGACTTCTGCCGCTACGCTTTGAAACGCATAATTAAACCCTCAGTTCATCTCCGCAATGTTTCATCCTTTGTTCTCCTCACACAAGGCTTTCATACAACGCGTTGTTCATTTTAAGGAAGTGCTAAAAAGAAATCGATAGCAAAGGATGTAAACGTCTGTATGTAACCCTCCAGGTGGTCTTAACTTTAACGCTCTGAAACTCGTTCCAGGTGGGACCTCGGCGATGCGCAAGGAGGTCATCCGGAACAAGATCCGCGCCGTGGGGAAGATGGCCCGGGTCTTCGCAGTCCTCAGGTCTGTCCCCCGTCCTTTTGATCTACTCGTGGTGGCACTCAGATCACAGTGAGCTCTGTGCAAATCCAATCGCAGGTCAGCTAAGTGCACAATGAAGTTGTGATTGAAAACACAATGTTAGGATTAATGAGCTGGCACGAGATGAGTCACGACGCAGGCAGACCGTATAATGACATTAGACATTATTCCAGCTTAATGCTGCTGCAAGAGCGGCCTGACGCTCGGACCGGCGCATACGGGTCAGTCAGGGTGCTTCAGAAACAAAATCAAGATTTACAAATAAATCCTGATCATTAATAGGTTGACTTGGACCACAGTGCTTTGCAAGAGGAATGTAATGTCATGTGCACACAGTTATTCCAAAGTGCTATTTCAGTTGTTAATCCCAGTTTCCTCCGACTCAGAGGAGAAAAAGATGGATGATGTGACAATTCAAGTGTGTCGCATTGAAGATGTGTCAACACGAATCTCAACACTTGCTTCGATCCTTAAAAACATCGCCCTGGCTGCTGAAATTGACACAAGTTGTCACTGATCCACTTACAGAACCGGGACACTTTAGAGCTGCCAGTCCGTCTAGTGAGGATTGAACCTGTGACCTCGTGGTTACTGGCTTACCGGTTAACGGCTTGCTGACTTGTAACGTGTGTGCATGCCCTGTTTTTGTTTTCGGACCAGGGAGGAAAGCGAGAATGTGCTCACGCTTAAAGGCCTCACCCCAACTGGAACTCTTCCCGTGGGAGTGTTGTCGGGGGGAAAGCAGACCTTGCAGACCGGTAAGTGTCTTTTATACTCGGTCGCCCTGTTGTTTGATTTCCTCCTCGCTAGCTGCCGTTCAGCACGACCCGCTGTCCAGCCCCTTGTAGTGATACGAGCGGGTCAAAAAGTGACAAAGCAGCGATCCAAGTGAGTTATTAATAACTCCCCTCCCTCTGTCTCTCTCCCACACACACACACACACACACACACACACACACACACACACACACACACACACACACGCACACACAGTGCTGCAGCGGTTTGCGGGTCGGGCTATTCAAATTGGTTCTCATACTGGGGTGCGGCTAATAAATGAAAATAAACTGTCCGTCACTTCACTAACCCCTGAGGAAACGCCTTGTCACCAAGCATGTGGTTTTTTTTTTTTTTCTGCTGCCAGCAAATCTATATTTTTATGTTGATGTGGAATGCTGAATAATTCTAAACACTGAGTCGGTGGCACCAGAAAATAGAACTATGGAATATATCATGTAACCTTAATCCCATACCATTTTCAACGTAGACGTATACTAGGGGACCTGAAACCTTTCCCTGCCACAGCAGACATGTACCCTGTATTTGGCAGGTACTCATCTCATTCCCTAATACTAGGTAAAGCAGTATCACCATTATAACTCCATCCATCCACCCATCCATCCATCGATCCACGCATCCATCCATCCATCCATCCACGCATCCATCCACCCATCCATCCACGCATCCACGCATCCATCCATCCATCCATGCATTTCACATCTAACTCTCTGTTATAAAGCAAATGCGTGTATATCCCAGTAGATAACGATTCTTCTGGCTAAAAGAAATCCAGAACACTTTTATACAAGTGAAACCGAAAATAGCGGTAAATGGTAGAACCACTGCTGTGTGTCCCAACATCCTGTTTAGGTGGACGAGCTTCCTGTGCTGCTTGTCCCTTTTAAAGGGTTCTAGATCAATGATGGCATGCCACAGGAAGCGCATACTAGACTGACTGCCCCCCCCCCCCCCCCCCCCCATGCAACAAAAAACTTTTGGGGCTCAGCTGTGGGCCGGCTGTTTGGGGGGAGGTCACCCTGTCACCTGGAAGTGGCCACTGACCCTCTGATCTAAAGGCCGGCGCCTGGTCTGGCCCGCTGAGAGGACCCGCTGAGAGTCTGTGCTGGGGAGTCTGTGCCGCGCTGGACAACACCACACGTCGCTGACCTTTTGGGAGAATGTCATGGTCCGTGTCCGCTCCCCCAGCCACAGCTTTCAGATCAGTCGCTTTGAACAAAGGGAGGGCAACTGATTGTGTATTTATGTCCACCCCTCTCGATTCTTCACTTTGTTTTCCCCCACTTTGATTTTGCTGCTACTGTACTATTGCTGATATTGTGCAGGGGGGGTAAACATCTGCAGGCCGCTATCCCAATACAGCTCTCAATCATCTTGAATGCATAGAAATCACTCTCCATGCACTCAGATGATTTTCTACATTTGGATATTGAATTGGACGATACCCCTGCACATCCAATAAGAAGTGAATTTGTCCGTTTTGTTATCAAATAGGAAGAGTTCTGAAGTTTCAAACATTCCCTCCATAATGACTGTGCCACATGTGTTGGCCTGTATTCTGCTGTCTGTTTACCGTTTGACATCACTGTTTGACTACTTTGCTGTCTCTGATGACTCCCCCCCCCCCCCCCCCCCCCTCTTCGACTCCCTGTAACGTAGCTACGATTGAGGCGGCTAAAGCACAAGGTACGCACGGCTGTCAGGCTCAAATCTCATGACTTTGTTTTGTGTGTGATGTTCACCGTTTAAACACAACCCCACCTGTAAAGTGTTTACAAGTGTCCCCACTGTCTCTCTCTCACTGACTGTTGTATGACTGTAGATGACCTAATGGCCGGTTGCTCTTGCATTGTCAGTGTCTGTCGGATCACACTGGTGCTGTCACTAGAACATGTTATGTACTCAGTGGCAGAATAAAAGAATCATAGATTAAATATGAACATATCACACATTGGAAAGAAGCTTGTGTACGACTACAACTACTCCAGCAAACTGTTTTGGGAGCAACAGTTGTATGAGCCGGTGTGATTCATAAAAGAGGTACTTATTCATATTCCCACCAGTCTTAGTTGAAGCAGGCTGGAGTCGGCCTATGCTGCAGAGGAGCTGGTTATGTGTCTCGGCTTTGGGACGCGGCTTGCTCCTTGTTGACAAGGATTTCCCGGCTTTGGTCACAAGGGACTTTTCCTGCCAAGTGTAGCTCCTCACACGGAGAAAAGCTGGCTAAGACCCGACTAAGATAAGACCGGGGACATCCCTGTCGGGGACATTCTCAGAAGCTCATCCGGTTACACCGTTGGGCCCCTTCTGCTTGAGACTGGCAGCTGTGTATCAAATACATAAATGTAAAATATTTAGTCCTATCAATAGATATGAGAGTACAGTATAAGCTCACAGGCAGAGTGCACAGTGTGTTCAGCAGTGCTTCCCAACCTGCTTTGTGTGTGACACAGTGGAATTGTCAGTTATTGGGTTGGTTTTAAGTTCATTTTCAGTTTTAACTCATTTCAGCTGTTCTATCATTACTTTAAGATATCTAGCTCTGCTTTTTATTTGTCACTTTTAGCTTATTATTCTTACTGTTTATTCTTTACTTTTAACTAAGTATTGAAGTAATTTGTCGATACATTTTGGCTAATAATTGATCTGTTCATTCGTTACTTTCAGCTCATTTATTTAGGCTGTTTGTCAAATTATTCAACTATTCAAACCGCTTTCACGTCATTGACTTTAAACCTGCTGTCTTATTATTTTAGCGATAGATTTCAGTCTGTGTTCTTGCTCACTGCTTGTCATCACTTGTCTGAGAGGTGAAGCAGCTGAGCTGAGCTGTGACACAGTGAAGCTACGCTAGCTTCACAGGCTAGCTGACTTATTAGCACTATTTACTGAAGGGCAGCATCACACCCATATCTATTTCTATTTGGATGTTTATTTTTCTCTCAAACACCAATATGTAAATATATCTCTTTGAACAAATTGGATATTTTTGAGCTACTCCAAAACCTTACCATGTTCCCATGGCAACTGCAGAAGTAGGCTCTGTTGGGCATCACTGAGCTCACGTGTTCATGTCCCACATCTCTGGTTGTGCAAGAGTACCCTCGATGCTCCTTTGAATGTTGACCCACCTCTATAACCTCCCCTGGGCGTGTCCATCTCACCTTTGAATTGATCATTCAAATGATTGAAGGTATTTCTGAACAAGTCTCCTCTTCATTTGCACACATTTTCTGGTTTCCTCGGCTGTTTCTGGACTTTACGTAAGTCTACCAAGTGTGAGGTGTTGTACTGTTCTAGCTTAGGAGGCCTTGTTTACCTGTGCATGTGTTCACTGGTCATCTGCACTGTGCTCGGCTCACACTGTGTTTTGTGCTCATTATATTCAATTCTACAAGGAATCCCGTTTGACTTGCTGAAGGCCCTCGGCCTCTGATCTGATTGTTCTTATTTGGTGTCTCTTCAGCCATTCAAGGCTTCTCTCCCACGAGGAAGATTCGTAACTTCGAGGAGGCGCGCGGCCTGGACAGGATAAACGAGAGGATGCCGCCGCGCAAAGACAGCCAGCAGCCTGACGGCACCACCATCAACACCAACACCTCCAACAAGAACGGCACTGACGGATAGGCAACGACCGCATCTCCACGCAACCCACACCCCCTTCACCGCTCCCCCTCTCTTTCTGTCTCCCCCTCCCTCTGTCTCCCCCTCCCTCTGTCTCCCCCTCCCTCTGTCTCCCCCTCCCTCTGTCTCCTCCTCCCTCTGTCTCCTCCTCCCTCTGTCTCCTCCTCCCTCTGTCTCCTCCTCCCTCTGTCTCCTCCTCCCTCTGTCTCCTCCTCCCTCTGTCTCCTCCTCCCTCTGTCTCCCCCTCCCTCTGTGTCCTCCCTCTGTCTACTCCTCCCTCCGTCTCCTCCTCCCTCTGTGTCCCCCCTCTCTTTCTGTCTCCTCCTCCCTCTGTGTCCTCCCTCTGTCTCCTCCTCCCTCTGTCTACTCCTCCCTCCGTCTCCTCCTCCCTCTGTGTCCCCCCTCTCTTTCTGTCTCCTCCTCCCTCTGTGTCCCCCCTCTGTCTACTCCTCCCTCTGTCTCCCCCTCTCTTTCTGTCTCCCCCTCTCTTTCTGTCTCCCCCTCTCTTTCTGTCTCCCCCTCTCTTTCTGTCTCCTCCTCCCTCTGTGTCCTCCTCCCTCTGTCTCCTCTTCCCTCTGTCTCCCCCTCTCTTTCTGTCTCCTCCTCCCTCTGTCTCCTCCTCCCTCTGTCTACTCCTCCCTCTGTCTCCTCCTCCCTTTCTGTCTCCTCCCTCTGTCTCCTCCACTGACACAGCCTCCTGCCCACAGTCGGCGGGGAAAGAAGGCGGACAAATCGGTTGATACAAACGAAAGGAAGCGATTGTGCTGGAAACCACTTCCAGCTGCTGAATATATATATATAGTACATACATAATACATAATACATGATATATATATATATATATATATATATATATATATCATGTATTATCTGGGGGAAAAATATTTATTAAATATATTAGATATATTGTTTAATGGCAACAAATCATTCACTGAAGACATTTTGCAGTTCGAATGAAGTCCTAACTTATACTTGTCAAAATGATGAAAACAATAAAAAGATCATTTTGTAAACGTGAGCTGACACAGATAGATTGTTCTCCAGGAGTTTTAGTCACTTTAAGTTTTGTTTTGTTATTGTTCTTGTCGAGATGTTTTTGGCCCTTGAGGTTCTACACATAGTGCAGAACCTCATATAAGCAGTGTTTGCTTATATGCGCGTCAGCCGAAAGATGAATGATGCATGTGTTGAGAGGTGACAAAAGAATAGGGAAGTAAATGATATCAGGACAATTATCACAAATTCATATTTTATACTTGAAAAAGGGAATTTAATGAAGACTTGTGGTTCTATTTCTACATTTTACACAACACTTTGACGAATCCCCAAAGATGCTGAATGTATTTCTGTCCAGTATTTTCTCTGTTTTCTAATCTGTGAATGAAACGTTCACAGAAATGCTTCTATAAGGTGAAGAGTTAATGCTTGGCGTGCGATGGTAGTTGCTGGCTGTCCCGTGCTGGTTATGACGTGTATTCACTTTGATGGCAACTGGGATGTTCTCGCTCCGCTGAACCAAAAAAAAGAAGGAAAAAAAGGGATATACAGTACAGCACGACGTATTCTATCAAAACAAGCGAGACCTGCCAATACTCCGCGTCCCGCTCGGAAGCACCGGAGTTAAGCCCGCCTCTCCGGGTCGAGCAGGCACGAGGAACCGGAACCCACAAAAAGGTTTTTCTCTTCAGTCGTCTTTCTGTTTGGACTGAAGAGGACATGTTTGCTCAGAAGGTAGAGGAGCTGCGCTGTCCTTGAAAACAGACTTGATGCTTATTATTGCTTCAGTGTATTTAACAGAATGTTGTCAGTATGATTTGTGTTTTATTGTCAGACACGTAAAAAAGAAAGATGAAAAAGTGCTCTGGAGCTTTTCATTTCTTTCTTCTGAAGCTGTATCAGTATCTCCATCTACTGTTGATGATACAGAATGCAGATGTGTGACAAATGACGAAGCTGTGCCCAGACACAATGGCTGCCAATGGACTGAGATACTATGAAAGGTACCGCCACACTAACGGCTGTCTGTCGAGGCCTAAAGAGTACTGCGATCATCTCAACCACAGCTGACTCGTACATACAGTAGATGTTACTTTTGAAAGCCGTGGTCGCACCGTGATGGGGGACAACTGACGCTCCACCTCCACTCCTCACAGGCACTCCGACCCTTTAAGACCTGCTTTCACTGAGACACACCACCAACTCAACGGTGCTTCGACACACCCGACTGTAATTCTCTTCTCTTTGTGTTATTCAAAAAGAGAAGGTGGGGAAATGACCGTTACGATTTGCCACTCTCTTGTGAATTGACCTTTTTTTTTGTATTTTCAAATGAGGCTTTTGCGCTCGTGTGCTATGCCACCTTGGCCACACGTCAAGATCTGCCTGTGTGTGTGTGTGTGTGTGGATGGCGAGACTTTTAGTCACACATAATTTTTAAAGATTCAATGTCCGTAACATTAATCTTAATATCCTTAAAATTTGCAAAATCTTGTTGTTTGCTGTTACGTTCAGTAGGCTTCTGGGAAAGCTCCCTAAAGAAGAAGTATTTGGGTTTTGTTTTAAAGGTGAGGCTTTATTGGGTGAGCCGTACAGTATGCTGACCTCCTGTTAGGTCCTATTACATATCTCGCAGAATGTAAAACAAGTTATTGTTCATTAAGAATCTTATAATAGCTGTAAAAAAGGGTGGAAACAAAAAAACTTTACCGTGTTTGTCATGCGAGGCCATGAAATCTTTTACGTCGATGTATCACTTGAAACAAAAGAATAAAATTCAAATAGTTTTATTTGACTCGTCATGGATGTCTGTTATTATTGTACCTGATGCTTCTCTACCGTTTGCCTCTCGGGTAAACACTGTCAGCACTGTTGCCCTCGTCTGCACTGTTAGCGCTCTTAGCACTGTTAGCTGCGAGCCGCTTGCTCAGCCGCCACCCCATTGAGAGCTGTGTGGAATCGCAAGATTTGCTCCGAATCTTGTATTTAGCTCTTTTTAAGCTGCATCAGATCATTTTGAACGTTAGCGCCTCCAAAGAAAGGTCTCTGAATTGTGATTGGCTCTTTATAAAGGTGCTGCAGGAAAGACAAATGTTTTCTCAAAAAAAAGCTTGAACATTTCGTTTTTTTGCACATAATGAATTTGTACAAAATCAGGTTTATTTTCCATCATTAATTTACACGAAGCATTTTAGTTTTATCAGACGTTCTTGCTTGGAGCTGCCCAGTGCAACCCCGAGGGTAGTCGGGGGTTAATGCCTTGGTCGAGGGCTGCTAAAGCAGAGAGGAGTGATATTCAGTCAAAGGTTATGACGTTCTTTTACACAGCACAGGAACACGGTGCTTTGGGTTTTCACATGTACACAGAAATGTGAGACTAATTATTCCCCCGCTCCTCCTCGCAGCCAAGTGAGATGATCTTTTTTTTCCCCCTAAACAATTTAGTGTTAAGAAGCAAAGTCTTCGAGGTGCTTTTGGAGAAGCACCTCAAACCTCACACTCTAACAGCGCCCAGCGTCATGGTAACTCAAATCCAACCGTTAACTAGTTACAAGGATTTAGTTTGTAAGAAATATTTAGGCAGCGCTTTTGAGTCATGGAAGGTTTAAAGAATTACAACAAAATAACCATCACCTTCAGTACTGAATTTGAAATGTAGATATTAAGCTCACAAGATCTTTAACCCTTTACGTACCTGTTCACACAGTGAGCTCACTTGAGGCCAGCAGCAGCACTATTATATATTACTCGACACAAGTGTGCGGAGCAAAAGTCTAAACCAGATTAGCGAGGATGATAAAGTGCAACCTATACTGTGACAGGTTTTGGTTAAATCTCAAGCAGTGTGCCGATTGTAAATGCCCTAAAAGTAGATTGTAAAAGTGGTTAAAACATGTTATTTAATTGGAAACTGTCTCTTTCAACAACATTTATTGGTTCCTGTTTTGCCTTTTAGTATTTTATAATATTTTAATAAAAGAAAGCATCTTACAGAACAGCAGGATGAATGCAGTCCTCACAATCAGAGTATTTCTATTCGATTGCACTGTAAGGCACCCGAGCGACAGAAATGTTAGACCATCAGGATATTTTGGAGATAAAATATGAACAGACTACTACAGAATACTGTTCAACAATCAAATCGGTATTCTTTGCCGTTATTGTGACAAAATAACACACCATGTATAAAACCATATGGCTCACATTCAGGGCCGGAGCTGTTTCTAGTTGCACTAACCAAAACCCTAGAGTATAAAAAAAGTGTCGAGTTCATCCCTGTAATGAGACCTCAGTGCATATCATGCAAATAACAATTTAAAGTCCAGTCTGTCCCTCCTGCACACTCCTGCAGAGGGAACGGCCGTGACAGGATGCCTTTGATGAAAACTTCTCTGGACCACCAGCAGCCTCTTGTTGGGGGTTAATGGACAAAGCTGCGTCTCCTCTGGTTTACTAGCAGGTGGCACTGTGTCGGACATCAGACCTTTGGTGGAGGTACCGGCCTCAGAGCCTATAGAGGACAAACCACAAAGAAATGACTAAACTGTGAGGGATGGTTGACATTTTCTGTTGAAACACCTTTATTCGCTTTCTGCCGAGAGTTAGGTGAGAAGATCGACACTACTGACATATTTGTACGCTGAATAAGAAGCTTCAGCCAGTTAGCTTAGCTTACCATAAAGACTGGAAGTAGGGGGAAACGGCAATCCTTGCTGTGTAACAAAATCTGCCTAAGGACACCTCTAAAGCTCACTAATAAACACATCTCGTTTGTTTTCGTATAGAAATGTGAGTTTGAGGTTTTACGGGGGATCGTGTACTGGACTACTTCTTTGCAGGTGTCAGCTGCAGATGAAACAAGCGAGATATCATTTTCAGTAGCGAGCATCATAGGCTGCTGGTGGGTGGATGTTGTTACCTTTGGAAAGAGCCGGCTGTTTACGTGTCTTGAGCTAGGTTAGCCAGTTAGCTAGCTAACAAGCGGTTTGTGATTGAAAAATGGAGGATCTCACTGCTTAATTACGAGAGATGCACCGATGGCAGATATGGATCCAATGTCTCTTCCACACAGCGAGACTTGCAGCTTATTAATTCAACACTGGTGTCGGATCGGTGCTCGGTATCGGCCGATACTCAAAGCCCAGGTTTTGGTATCGGTGCGTCCCTTCTGACCACTCGTGTGTTCATTGGTCATTCAATCAGATTTTGACGACAGGAGAAACTTAAAACTTCTGATCGAGCCAGCGCTTGTCTTCTGTGGCTCTAATGGAAGCTGCTAACACATGAAGGAAACATCCCAATCCCAGTGGGTGCCAATTGGAAAGGCTTTGTTTTTTAGCGGATGAAACCATTGAAGGAAGGACCAGTGAAGGAGTTTGTTCAACCGGTTACCTGGCGTGCAGCCGTGTAGTTCTGGCCCGGGGGTTTCGGTCTGTTCCCTGCTGGAGGCGGTGGAGGTGCAGCTCCTTTGGGTTTCGGCCTTCCAGCCTAAAATTTCAAGCAGCGTTAGTGAATGGATTTCACAGTAATACAATGTATCCAAGCTCAACACCAACACATTACCTGCACTGGCCCTTTGTTGAGGCGGTGAGCGGAGCTGTCCACTGCTGGCTGCTTCCTCTGGGTGTGTGCGCTAGTTTAGAATGACAGATTTAATGTGCTTTGCAGAGGTGAATTTACAGTGACGTGGAACTATAATATGGTGAGGATTACTTACGTTGGCAACACGGGACTTTGCCGCCTTTTCCAGATGATTCCTACCACACCAGCAATGATACCTAAAGCCACTAGTATAACCGTCACCACGATGGCAGCGATTGGTCCTGGAATAGAAATCAGTTTCGTTTGGGTTCCTTGTGCAGAACACTTTCTACACTGTATGCATTTTGAACAACTGCAGCTGGGTCTTACCAGCTGAAAGAGATCTAAAAGCTCCGTCCTTGGAATCGCAGTGAGGAGGCACCCAACCGGGCTCACACTGACACTCACTTCTGTGATTGCACACCTGAATGAACACACAGGAAATCCCGCCGTTATCACATGTTGTGTTTCATGGCACCAAACTAACCAGCAGTCTGGCTCATCTCCAATGTTCTTGAACTCTTTTTTCAAATTTGACTTTACCCATACCCAACCTTATTTGTCTATCTTTTTTATGTACAATTATTACAAAGACATATAACACCCAGTACCATAAATATATATTTACCATATATATTTTATTTTTAATCTGCAAGTATGTGCCTGATTTGATTCCTGTAACATTTATTTTTTCAGTTAAATTCAGTAACCCACCACAATGTGCACCTTCCTACAGGATTCACATGTTTAAATCAAGGCTTGAAGCTCATTGGGTGAGACAAACAAGACCTTTCACACCTTTGATCTACTTTAGCAGTTGTACACGATGTCAGCACACACAACAGCTGTATCTTATTTGTTTCCAATTTTCTATTTCTATTCGTGCTGATGTTTTATAATTTTAAGGTTCATCTTTTTTTTGTTTTGTTTAAGACCTTTTGTGTTTTTAACACTTTTAGAGTATTTAAAGTATTATTTTTGATACCTAAACAACATAAATGCAGACCAGTGTCGGCATGTACTTACAGCATGGCCTGGGCATTTGGCTGAACAGTTTACATTTCTGTACGCTGTCTCAAGCTCCACACACTCGTTCTGGCTGCACACCTTGAAAAAAAAGATCAAAGACGTCGTTACTTTGACAAACGTTGTAGATTTGGTGCTGCAACGTTCTAAAGTGTGGTCGTGTTAAGGGGATCGTGAACACATTCACAGAATGAATGAAATCTTTTTTTTAAACAATGCAACATTTAAAAATGCAGCCTACTACCTTTCCATCCCCACAGTAAGTCCCGGTCTCCACCTGGCCGTAGTCTTTGGTGTAGTCCGCAAAGAAAGCTGCCTTGCAGTCGGAGAGCCTCACCATGCGGCCGTAGTTGGGGTTGTCATTACCGCCGTGGCAGAAGAGCTTCCCGCAAAATATGTCTCTGCAATGGAAGAGAGGGTCAATAATATGCTCTCCCATTCACTTCGGGCCCAAATCTGACTTAACTCTGCAAAACAAAGGAAACGTCAAAGTAAAGATTTAGCCCACCACAGATGAGTCTGGGCCCGTTGCAGGGGGAGCATCCCGCCCAATGTTTTACTAAAAACTCACTCTTGCTGGCAGGGGATGTACTTGTCGTTGGCGGGACGCCTGCAGAAGGCGTAATAGGTTGCTCTGGTGTTCTGTTTATAGCAGAATGGACGGGCCTCGATGGCACCTGAGGACAGGAGAGGATACCATGCATGTCTTTAGGTCTTCAGCTATAATAGTTCTAAATAGTTAACCCATTCAAATATGATCTCTTTTCCTTCACAAAGTAGGGTTGTATAAAGGGACACAACAACACTAACCAACAGGACACTCACTTGGTCCATACATTTTGACACACTGGTCTGCCCTCTGTGGACACTGGCCTTTGTAGCAATATCCCAGGTCTCCGCCGCACCGGAGGCCGTTCACGGCAAAGACGTCCTCGGGACAGGTGGCGCTCTCCCCGTCACAGTACTCCGCCAGGTCGCACTCGTCCCGCCTCCAGCGGCACTCCGTGGTACGAGGCGAGACCTGCGTGGAGGTGGGAGAGTTGCGGTACACTCGATCAGATTACATATTGTGTTATTGTATCAGCCCCCTGATCGAACGTGATATGAACAGACAATATCTCTGCAACTGCAAGGTCTAGTTGAATAATACAACTGGGTATATGTGAATGAAGATAGAACACAACGAAAATGAAAGATGTAATTTTGGCCGAACAGAACCGTACACTTTTAGAGCAAATATCCCTTCGGAAGGATGCAGTTGCAGCCCAAAACCTCTGACAAACCATATCTGACATCTGGAATGATGCGAATCAAGTGAAGTTTGAGAAGTTGTAGGCTGCACGGTGGTGTAGTGGCTGCACTGTCACCTCACAGCAAGAGGGACCCGGGTTCGATCCCGGATCTGTGTGGAGTTTGCACGTTCTCCCCGTGGCAGCGTGGGTTCCCTCCGGGTTCTCCGGCTTCCTCCCACATTCCAAAGACATGCAGCTCAGGTTATTTGGAGACTTGAAATTGCCCGTATGTGTGAATGTTTGTCTGTCTCTACATGTGCCCTGCGATGAACTGGCGACCTGTGCCGGGTGGACCCTCCTTCGCCCGATGGCAGCTGGGATCGGCTCCAGCGCCCCGTGACCCTGAACAGGATAAGTGGTTTGGGTAATGGATGGAAGAATGGAAATGTTGTAGTGGAGGTGTTTTAAGATCCATGTGGCATTAGAACTGTTCTTCAGTAAATGTCATTTAATTTCACTTACGTGTCACTATAGGTCTTAATTCCATCTAAATAATAAACTGATGGATTTTTCAAAACAAAGCCCTTATTTTTTTTAAACCATAACCCTGCGTGGACAGTGAATGTATGTAGTACCACTATTCATCATCTAGATGGAGACATAGACCACGTTTCCTCGTGCAAGGCTGAGGATAGGAAGCTCAATGCCGGAAGAAGGCCGTGTGCAAAACACTCCATGCCCTGCGAATGAACCCAGACATGATCCAGAGGCACTGGACGAGTGGTCAGCGGCGTTGATTCGCCCTTGGACACAACTTTTGGTCAGAAAACAGCAAAGGTAAGACATCGTCTATGGTTATGATCATGTAAAGTAAAGTAAAGGTTTCTTTGTTTTCTGATCTTCGGCTGCTAGTTCAGTGACACGGCTTCTACTGTTGGAGTCTCAGCTTTCATCGTGACGTTTGTGCAGGTAGCAATAAGTAGCAATATTTGCTAGCACCACTATGTGTGCATGCACAGTTAGCATGTTTTAACTTCGTGCTCAGTGAGTTGCCTGGTGTTGGAGTTGTGTTTCGTTAAGGTAGACATGGTTATCGTGAGTTATGTGGATATATCCACAAGTACCCCCATCTAAAGCATGTGGAAGGAAAATGTATGTGTCTTAAAATGTATCAACGTATAGTCATATCCATAATCTGATATTGTTTTTTATCGTTGTCTTATGTTATTCACATCATGAGGCAGAGTGCATGTGGCCTCTTGGTAGCCTCAACCTTGTGACCTTTAAAGCACAGGTAAAGAAAAGTTCCCTCTTTTTAGAGACTACGTCTCAATTGTGTGCAAGGGAACCAGGATGCCGAGCCAGGTGGTAAAAGAAAGGTTGTCAGACAACTAGTGGAGTGTCCACTGATGGCGGGTATACGGAGCGCTGTGATACATGGGAACCAAGGGATCCGTTGGGAGACGGGAACCCGAGGCTCGCAGCCTGTTCTCATGTACAACGCATCACTAAAGGTTCAATAAGAACGTTTGTAATCAGGCTTTATGTCCAAGCCAGCGATGTTTGGGTTTAGCGGGTAATCACAGAGACCCGGAGAGCAGGTGGTGGGTCGGTAGAGGGCCAGGAGCAGATGTGTGTGAGAGTAAGAACAGGAGCAGCTCACGGTGACCGCTGGTGTGTCATCAGAGGAAGACGGCAGCTTAGCTTAGTTGTTGAGTGTTGGCTGCATTCTCAGTTTAATGTGATTTCTTAGGTTTGACAAGTGATCATCTTGATTTTTCACTCTCAAGGTTGTATTTTTCTATTTGATGAAAAACGGATCAGTAGATCTTATTTGTTGGTCTTTCTTCTCTCTGATTAATCATGTCTTTTTAGGACTCTAGAGACGGGCAGACAGGAACCCTGAGGGGGTCTCAGACCTGGGACAGAGTGATGCACATTTCTATTGTGGAGTCAGTTGATCCAGGAACAACTCGCTTTGCTTGTAGTCTGTGTGATGCAGATAAAGCTACATGGAGTGTAGATCCAGCCTGTCTCGTGTTCTGTGGGTGTTCGCTGCTGAGTTCCTGATAGTGAGATCCTGTGGTGTCGCACCATTAGTCAGATAGCTAAAAGTTATTAAGTCAGCAGTTAGGTATTAAGTTTGAACAATAAGTCATATAATCAACGAAGCTGCTCATCACAAATCAACCACTACAAGCACCATGACGCTGCCCCGTGTATGAAGTCACCGTGACCTTCTCTCTGTTCTCCACCAGTGGGTCTGGTATGGTGTGTGTCTGCTGCTGAGCAGACAGTGTTTCGTGGGTTGGCCTCGAACAACTCGATGACAGCAGTGAGGCTGAACGCCCACATCAGTACGGCTGTGGGCTGGACAGCTAAACAGTGAATATCAAGGAGCTGCAGCTTCAGGTGATAGTACGAGTGGCTTCTTTCACTTTGTCTTTTATATTTGATTTATTTATTTAAAAGATATATAAAGATATATAAAGGTCCTCTGGACCAAGATTGGCTTCAAACCAGTTGTGTCTGAAAGTCATCTCACATGTCCACTAGAGTTAGAACAGTGTCAGATTTTCACGGTAACTATCTCAGAAATTATCACTTATTAAACAAACTACTGAATAAAAAAATAACATGTGAGCTTCTAAAAGAATGTGAGAATGTATTTCTTACTGCAGTACTCCAGTAATACCTTAAATGACCACTAGAGGGCTGTAGCAGATCAAACAATAAGAAGATTTGCAACAAGTGTGTTAGTACACACTTACTCACCTTACAGTCCTCACAGCACTCTCCCTCGGCGCACTGAGCGCCCTCCTGCAGGGTGCAGGTGGTGGCGTTGCAGCAGGGGTTAGTGCACTCCTGTGGGGGCCACATAGAACTCATCAGGCTGTTTCATCCTTCTGTTCATCGTGTTGTGTTTAGCCTCCTTGTCTCATGCTCCTGTACTTTCAGAGTGACTTTGAGTTGCATGTGTTTTCCTTTAAAAAAATAAATCTCGATGTATATTTGTGCTTTGAAGATGGGCGAGCCTCCCGCCCCATCATTAGGACCTTCATGAACACTGCGGAGATTTGGCAGAAACTGTGACAGAACTTCAACTAAGTCGACCCTTTCTCAGAACTATTACTTGTTTTCATCGTCCTATGATACTTGGAAATATTCTCGTGGTATTTCTTTATTACTTGATTTAGATTATCAGAAGAGAATGCTGTATTGCACCATAATGGTACGTAACCAAAACATATAATATAAGGTAAGGGCTGCGATTCTTGACTAAAAACTTCATGCATCGTTACATAAAAAACAAAAACATTCTATTGTAGTTTGACTTTTGTCCTGCGAAAAACAAACAAAAATCTCTATTTGATAAGCTTCGATCAATTAAAGGGAAGGAATCTTCAGCAACAAGGCACTCTTGCAGCATGCCGCCTTTTCTTTTTTTTTGGATGGGGATGGGCGGGGGGGGGGGGGGTTAGAGCTGGGGGGCGAGGAGCGACTAAGCACATTCAGAGCTGGAGCTTCTTGTGCCTCTGCCGTACACCAGGAGAAGCTGCAGCAGGTCTGAACACATTCTCGGGCCGATTGGAATGAATCAGTTTAACTGTGTTGTTTAAACGTGAGGCGCTTTTCCATGTTAAGTATAATAATTCTGACGCCTGAAATTAGTGTTTATAAACTGTGGCTGTTCATTGTAAATATTCAAATTAATTCAATTTAGCTTTACTGTCAATATACTAGTGTACAACAGAACACAACTTTGTAATTTCAAGATAGCGCAACTAGCTAAACAATTATAAAAGTACATATAAATTTAAAAACTTCAATAATTGGATTGCAGTTTGAACCCTCTGGTGAGCAGACTATGCGGTCTGAAGAACAGCCTTTAATGAACAAGCTGCTCCTTAATGTGCAACCCAAACATCTTCAAAAGAGTTTGAAGAAAAGAAGATTGACTGCAACTTTCAAACGTGTTGGTGCATGTCAAACAGCCTCATTCTCTTAATAATAATAATAATAATACCTCTGGGCAAAATAACAAACTTAAAGAGGCGAGATCAGACGAAGGAAACAAGGTGTTGAGGCTCACTGTTGGAAAAAAGAACAGCCTTGAGGCAGACACTCACCGACGCTGCTAAACATCAGCGCAGGGAATGCGTTTCACTTGTTACGTGTCAGATGTTACATCGTAACATCGTTGGTATCATTTCCAAACCGTAATAATACCGAGGGGCAGCAACAGGGCTAATGACTGAGAGACAGAGAGGAGAATTCAATTGGTTTTGAATGAAGTTCATTTACCCCGACGCTGCCACAGTCGCACTGTTCTCCTGTCTCCAAGAAACCGTTCCCGCAGACTGAAGGAGCCTCCAGGCTTCTGTAGTCCGGTTTGTCCAGGATGCAGTCGGGGCTGCGGCCCAGCAGGTACTTCTCGTAGTCGTTGCTGCTGCAGCTACTGAAAAACCGAGGAACATTCCAGCTGTGGAAGAAAAACAACAACTTTTACTTCCTATTGCACACGATGCTCCCAGATGTGGGGGCTCTCGGGCTTCGGCAGGGTTGAAAATATCGTCCGCAAAATGCCCTTAGTGATCGCCAATATTGTGGATTTGTACATTTCATATACCGGATTAAACAACAACGTATGGGCAACACTATCATAGAAGTCACTTTTTACACACTCCAAACACAACTATAGACGAGTAATATAAGCAAAAAACGTGGCATAAAACCATGAATTTCTGACCAGAAATCGCCGTCATATTTACTGCACATCAATTTTGGAAGACGAAGCTAACGGCTACCGAGCTAACCATTACATTTTTTAGCATTCTCTCCGTGAAACCACTACAAAGCTGTGAGCCAACAACGGCAACATAACAGTTGCCTTCACCGGAAAAAATCTTTGGTTTTTGCTCACCTTTATGAAGAAAACACAAACATAAAAAATGTTAAAATCCCATGGATAAGACCCAGAAACATGCTCTGACAGGACCCTTGCTCTCAAAATGATTCCTATCGGCTGTATTTGGATGTATTGAATAATATGAGTGATAAAAAAAGTGAAATATATAGTTATATAGTATATAAAAGTACAATGTAAGAGCTGCAACAGCTGGTTGGACGACCTCGCGTGACCTCTCTGTACTAAAGCCTCTTATTCTTCACTTTATCCCACTTTAACCTTTATTCAACAACTACTGATCGGTTGTGCAATGATTTTGGAGAGTTTTTAGGGAGCTGCTGCATTATTTCAAATACACAATATCAGGCGAACCTGAATATTTTCAATTTGAGCTGTGTAATGTCTTCATGCACTATATTAACCAGCAACATATACACAATATTTACCCATCTGAACAATCTCACAAGTGTTATCTGAATTATAGCCTCAACAATTATTAAAATAGACCTTGTAGTTACAGAACTGTGGTCTCTTTAGTATGGGCATGCCATTTTCGAGCAGAGGCCTACAAATAGGGCCTGAGTTTAAAAGGTAAGTCCAAAGTCACATTCTTTGAAATACAATAAGACAATTACATTTGTTTTATTTTTTATAATGCACCTTGTCTCCTTTTAGCCTTTCAACAAAGCTGCCAAGAAACGGATTTGGAGTGAATCCACCTGTTCTTATAGGTCTTTGTGACTTGTCATAGCAGGAAAAGCACAGAATGTAAGTTCCGTTATGTTAAGCTGCATTATTAAAATGTCCCACTAAACTATGACAGTGCGACAGGCAGTCAGAAAGAGCAATATGAGGACCATGAAACATTCTGTTACCTTCTCACTCGTAAGCACGCCCAGCGAGCGATGCAGCATTGTGTCCACCTCTCTATCATTATCTCAGTCCTTAGTAGAACTCAATATCTCTTTTTATAAGATTGTTTCCAAAATTCACATTTTTTGTCGAACTAAATATTTTGCTTTAATCCATATTTGTTGGCGTTTAGCCTTTCAAAAATCATCATTTTCATTCTATGCATTCTTCTTTCTTGTCAACACTTGGCAATACCCACAATGCAACTTAACCACCAACCGTTGGGTGGAGTTCAGCTAACGCTAGCCTCACCCAGAGATGAGAACCGTGCTACAGAGGTCTGGAAAACCTTCTTTCCAACGCAACCCGCTGTTGTTTTTCCTTATTCTAACTTGTAATCACAGACCCGACCGATGCTGACAATTCATATTTCAAACAGCTCCCTCTGGAGCCACAAAAGGGCTTCACACAACTCTGTCCCTGGACATGAACTTTGATGAGAGAAATCTGTTGGGTAGATTTAAGATCGTATGAAAACAAAAGACCCTTTTACTTTGTTGATAGAGTTTTTTCATCAACCTTTCTTACCTGAGTGCTGGAGCCATGATGCAGCTTTCACCAGAACAAGCACAGGCGCTGGAGTCGTCATGGTTCATGCCCAGGTTATGGCCCATCTCATGAGCCAGGGTTGCCGCCACTGCGATGGACCGGTCATTGTGATCCTGAGAGATGGAACTCTTTCAATTTAGTCCCTTTTATTTGCATTTCACATTTGTTTAAAGCAAACAAGACACAATATCTGTTTCCTCAATCTGCTGTGTTTTTGATGACCACAGAAATGTTCCCGTGACAGAGTCTGGACATGTGCTGCTCCACAGTTGAAGAATTTCAAAATCACCATTTGGTAGAAAGTTACACTTCCTCTTTACGAAGTTATTCATAAGTTATTCATTCTTTATTAACAGATAACAGAAGTTCAGATTTTGGTAACTTATTGATGATAATGACAAACAATTTTGATTGTGTACAGATGTTAATTTAATGAAATATGAGTTATATACACTGACTACAGACACAGAATTCTGTACTTATTGGGAATTTGGCTACCTCCGATTTTATTACTCATAAACAAACAAGTACGTAGTAGCTCTGTGAGGCTGTGCTTTAGTCCAAGCATTTTACCTAAAAATGTGGGTCAACCTCAAACAAATTGCATAAAAATCAAAGGATTATTGTCCTCAGTATGTTATGAATGAGAAAACAAAAAGGCCGAAGGAAAAAAGGCAAAACAACAACAAAAGATCATTCAGTTTATCAGTGATGGGAATGTATTATGATCACATCATTGTTCTAGCTATTCTATATCTATATCTAAGATCTGGTTGGTCTGATTCTAACCACTTTGATGTTGCAGTTTAGATCAGATGTTTTTCTTGAGGGACAGTCCACTGAGCTGTCCATCTCTGACTGTAACTCTTGAGAATAGGAACTCAGATGGTGGCCATTTTTTATTTCCCTTTCGGATTATTCACTCAGACCTTTTATTTGTGAAAGAGGATACCTTTATGGTTTATAATACAAGTAAAATTGTCATTTTGCTGTTTGTGTGAGGTCAGCTACATTATTACTGGACTACTTAGGTACAGTGTTGCTTTGAGCTAAATGCTGACAATAGCAATACTGACATGCTGATGTTTAGCAGGTAGTGTTCTTACTTTTGTGTGTTAGTACACGAACATTTTCTATTTAGAACTTAAAACAAGCACAGTTGAGGCTGAGGGTTTTTGTTTTGCAGGTATTTGGTCATAAAGCAAATCATAAATGGTGCTACAGAAAAACTCACTTCCGTACAAAATTGTATGGCAATCCATCCAACAGTTTGTTGAGATATTTCAGTCTGGACTGACCAACAGAATGACCCTATCATGATAGAGCCATGCTGTTAGCTAACTCTCAGGAACACCTTACCTGTGTTACTCCAACAGAGTGACCCGAGCAAAGAGTCCCAATGTAAGCCAATCCCACGGTTCCTCCTTCAAAGTCAATACCACTGAAAGACAAGCAATGGTTTGGCTATGAAATGACTCGCCATGTCAACATGAACTAAATTGGCAACATGTGGTTTGTTTTGCGGTGACAAAATAACCAAGTATCAGGAGTATTTTAAAATGTTTGTTTGTGGGGAGGAGAGTTAATGTGACGTCAACGGCTTGGTTGGCACTTCCTGGAAGCCAAAGGTAACTTTCATATACGTGTTTGTTCAGCTTATCAAGATCACACGCCTCTTCCTCTTGATTGGAGTTACACAGGCTATTGTTTAAGGCCAGTAATGCTACCTGGAGGAAATTGTGTGCAACTGTCATAATACAGGCTTTCTCTGTATTTGATACATGCAAACATTATCCGTTATGCTGCGTTCACACCAAAAGCGTCGATTTTTGACGCGCCGCAAAATCGCGTCCAACGCGCCGCCGGTCGTGTTCACACCAAATGCCGCAAAATCGCGTAGCGCCGGAGAGGGGGCGTGGTTTATCGACTGGAAGCCGTTCACCTGGCCGTCATTTCTTTCCGCTATCAACCATGAAAGGAACATAACTACGTAATGATACCGATTTGTACTTGTCTTCTCCGACAAAAAGGGACTCCGAAATAACTACGTAATGATACCGATTTGTAGGCTACTTGTCTTCTCAATGGAGCTCTGACGGATCGGTGCTAGGCTATGCTAACATCGTAGCAGCTCCACCAGCACTCAATAACGTCATGTAGACATAAATACGGCAGCGTCTATTCATTGTTTGTACCATATGGTTTACACACACACATGTATACACATAGTTTGGTCCGGTCTCTGTTGATATGAGGTATCGTAGAGCTCTGGGTGAACACAGACGGCTACAGGATTTTTTTCCTGATTCAACAACGGCAGGATGACAGGGGGAGCAACTCAACGCTGATAGGATATCGCGCCACAGCGTCACGCGATTATTTCGCAGAAGTTGAAAAATTTCAACTCGCGCGTTGGCAATTTTGCGGCGTCCAACGCAAAAACGCGTCCAACGCGCCACGCCATCGCAAAATCGCGGCAGCCCAGTCTCGTCGCGTCTGTGCATAGACTTTGTATGTAATCTCGACGCGCGTCAAAAAATCGACGCGTCCGGTGTGAACGCACCTTTACACCACATCGAATGTTAAAAGCCAATCAATGTGCAAAGACAAGCCTGATGTGGAAACTTCCGGTGCATGGAGCTCATTGTACATCAAGAACGTCAAACCTGTGAAACATGGCTGGTTGTGCACTTTTAAGAGGGAAGCCAGAAATCTCACCCTTCTATTTCATCAAGAACTTTAAACTGAGATAGAGAATGACGGGTTAATTCTGAAGCCTGGCCCCATGCTAACTATTCATCTGAAGAGCAACAGCAGTGAATGGTAGAAAAGAAAGTGGGAGTTAATAAGTAAGCAACAGTCTTAAAAAAGTACATATATAGAGACGTTATAATTAATCATTTACAAAATGTGAGACTGTTGGTTTCCACTTCTAGAGACCGTTCAGACCTGATAAGGTGTGCGTTGTCATGCTTTTTCTTTTTCACCAGCTCAGAGTTCCTCCAATTCATGAAAGCCCCCAGGTTGGCCCCGGCCGGGGGGGTCACATGGATCAAGTCCCGAACGGACCAGATCTCCAGCCCCACCAGAGCAATGAAGGTCCTCAGTGGCTTGTACACCTGCAAGCAAGCAGGACATCACTGTTGACCTTTTTCAAATAAGGAGACATAATTATCAGGAAAAGACATTCAAAAAATGTAACAAAAATAGATATTTTCGAGAGACTGAATGTTGTCACAAAAAACACCCTTAGATTGCAGCTGACAGTGGCTGTGTGTCATTTGTGTTCTGGAATTTGCCCAGAACAGCAGAAGCACTGACTCACCATGTTGACAAAGTTGACAATTTCAAATATCTTCTTTCTCACTCGTATCTGATCTCGCTGCATCTTCAGATACTGAAACACCACATGGTCACGTTAGATCACGGTCACATCCTGTTTCTCAGCAGCTGATTCATTATAAATCACCCAATGATTTATCGCTGACTTTGTCCCCAAAAATAACAGTGTGATTCTTATCAGACCAAAATCTGCGTTTTACCAACATTGGAAAGACATGTTTAGCTAAAGTTAGCAAGAAAATGATTTCCTGTTTAATCTGAACATTATGGTTTTCACAGTGAATTTCCATGTGTGTATCTTACCGCACGATTATCAACAACAAGGACGAGCTCAATGTATTTTTGTTTCTGGACGATAGATATACCCTTCAGGACAAAAGAACAAAGCAGGTAAAGACAATTTTAAATTCATGTCCTGTTTTTTAAGCTTTAAAATGATTAGATTTGTCTCATCTTGTCATTTAATTGCTGATTTTTCTTTGCAGGATGTTTTGACGTTACCGCTGATTTGGAGCGGCTCCGGCTTGTCGGGGGTTCGAAGTCGTCGCTCCAGCTGGTGTTAGTGACGCCGCACACCGCGGGCGTGGAGTTCTTGTCGTTAAAAGTCATCACCGCGTGCTCCCCCTCATTGCCACCAGACAGGGGCTCAATCAAGTACCTCTGGGCCGACATTCTGAAGTAACCCCTGCAACGAGACCACGCCGTTTAGGTCTGCAGACGTTGCTTTGGGCCAGCAATAAATCCATTGAATGAGTCACCCCTCAGTTCCTTTTTGTTTTTTCTCTCAATAGCCACTAGCTGACAATCATGCTTCAACATGAACTCAAAATTGGAAGACTGTTGTAACTGCGCTTTATATATCACATACAATAAGGTCAGTTAATTAATTGGTTTCTAACTTGGATCAAGACCTGTCCAAAGGCTCACACATTTTTTATGTTGGTAATGCGTTTCTCATGTTTTAAAGAGTGTTAATCTGAAAAGTAACTCGTAACTGTCACGTAAATGTAGTGCACAAAAAGTGCCATATTTCCCTCTGAGAGGAGGTAGAAGTATAAAGTAGCGTGAAATGGAAATACTTCAGTAAAGTACAAATAACTCGAAATTGGACTTTAGTCAATGTACTTAGTTACTTTCCACCACTGGTTACATCTTGTAACCAGTGGTAAGAATCAAGAACTCCGTCGCCTCAATACAGAAATCTGATTCACTGGCTTCATCCGTTTAGGTTTAATCCAATATTGTTAGCATGACGTTCTCTGCTTTCACTCTGTTTGTATCCTCATTATTTTGAGATACCATGTGGGAGTGGTCGGTTTTTGGATGATTCAAGGACAACTCAACTCTACTTTCATACTTTCAAGTAAAGTCAAAGAGAGGATGGTTTCAGGGCCTCACCTGAGTCCATCACAAGTGCTGATGCTAACGGATGACTGGCTGTCATTCACAATGCTCCCATGATAGTAGCAATGATCCTGATAAAGACACAGGGATGATAAAAGCGTCAGCAAATAAGGAAATCCAAACTATCTGGCATTTGCTCACATGACGGCATAACTGTTAAAAGGTCTAAGAAACATTTGTGGAATTTGGTCTTCGAAGCTTAAGAACGTGGTTTAGAAAATACGCTACTTTGAGGTAAGTCACATCTGATCCACGGGGAACTGAAAATCGCCGCTCAAAGGCAAAATACTTACGACGTCATCCGGCGCTGTGGTGACTTGAGTCCCGTCTTCTTGGTAGTAGGTCTCCGTGTAGTCTTTGGTGAGTAATTCACTGATGATGAAAAGAGATCAAAATAATCAAATCCATGATTTATCTGACATAGTTTTGGGATCTGGGTTAACACACCAAATGTTGATATTGAAAATAACCTGCTTGAAAAAAGAGAAGTAAAACCAGGAAGTAGCCCTTAAACTTTGCTTTAAACATTGATGTGCCCGATAATACACAGAGGCGTGCCATTAGGGATGGAATAACTTACTGATTTCTTTCGAGTCGCATTTCGATGTCTCTTCCTCCCACCGTCATAGCATACTTAACGCTCTCTGGCCTGAGATGCTGCGCAAAGGAAAGGTGCATTCTTATTTTCCTGTGACTAACAGCACAACCATTACTTGACTGTGTTTACAAGAACAGCTCAAATGTGTCCTTATAATTTGAAAAACAAAAAGATGCACCTCTGTATGTCTTTTTCTAACTGAGTGAAGTCTGATGGGTCGAACAACCTCGTAGTCCTTCACCTCGTCAAAGTCGTGGCCATGGCTCTCTGTGGAGATACAACACACATCGTGTTACTTCGTGATAACAAAGTTTGCCATATCTCCAAACGACGCCGGTGTAAATTCACCTACGTGCAGCCCGTAGCAAAAAAACTTTTAAAGGGACAGTGTGTACGTTTTAGTGACACCTAGTGGTTTGTGGCAGGTTGTAACAAACTAAGTACCCCTCAGCTCAGCCCCTCTCCTTTCCAAGCGTGTCGGAGAACTACAGTAGATATAACTAACTGTTGTTTCAAAGTCACTATATGAAGTCATCTCACTGGAAACAAATGTAAAATGTCAATAAAATAAATAACATTTCTGAGTAAAGTTTATAAAGAATGAAGAACACAGACATCCATAACTATCAGCCATTCCTCCTGTCCTCTGTCTTCTGTCCTCCTGTCTTCTGTCCTCCTGTCCTCCTGTCCTCTGTCTTCCTGTCCTCCTGTCCTCTGTCCTCCTGTCCTCTGTCCTCTGTCCTCCTGTCCTCCTGTCCTCTGTCTTCTGTCCTCCTGTCATCTGTCCTCCTGTATTCATGTCCTCTGTCCTCCTGTTCTACTGTCCTCTGCCCTCCTGTTCTCCTGTTCTCCTGTCCTCCTGTCCTCCGTCCTCCTGTCCTCTGTCCTCCTGTCCTCCTGTCCTCTGTCCTCCTGTCTTCCTGTCCTCCTGTCCTCCTGTCCTCTGTCCTCCTGTCTTCCTGTCCTCTGTCTTCTGTCCTCTGTCTTCTGTCCTCCTGTCCTCCTGTCTTCCTGTCCACCTGTCCTCTGTCCTCCTGTCCTCTGTCCTCTGCCCTCCTGTTCTACTGTCCTCCGTCCTCCTGTCCTCTGTCCTCCTGACCTCTGTCCTCCTGTCCTCTGTCCTCCTGGCTGCTTTGTCTCAGCCAGCAGAGAAGTTTACTAGAAAGACTTTTTCCGATCATTGGTGCTATAGTTGTGTGAACATAGCGACGGTGGCCAACTGAATTAGGTTACTTTCGTCACTTTTGTGTCCATGTTCACAGATGTGCTGATGAAGTACATCTTTATCATATATATATGTGTGTATATATATATATATATATATATATATATATATATATATATATATATATATATATATATGGTATTGGCGTTTTACTGGCAAATATTTTATTGTACGTACAGTAAGAAGCTTAGTTGCCGTAAACGTTTAGTGTCCTTAACTTCACTTCACCACAGCGGCATATCTGATCGCGCTTCGCATGTGTCGGTGTTGTTGTTACACACTGTCCCTTTAAATGACAAGAATGATGCCACTCCCATGTCTGATGGTTAGCTTAGCATAAAAGCTGGAAACAGCAGGGGGGGGGGGGGGGACAGCTGTCCAAAGGCAACAAAATCCACCTCCAAGCCCCTCTGAAGATCACAAATGAACACGTCACATCTTGTTTACAGGAACCCTCGGCATTAACAGCACATGTTCAGACACACTATTTGAAGCAATCGTCCCACCTAATTGGAAAGAATGAAAAAAGTTTTGTACCAAACTATTTCCTTTCACAAATTTGGGAAAATATCATGAAAGCAGCAAAAGGTGAGGGCAGCAAATGAGCCAATAGCTCAGGGTTTATTTTCTCAGTTTGATGCACCTCCTGTGACCCCATCTGCAGACTGATGACCCCCAGAAGAGCCCGGACCCTCAAGGTGAGGATATCTGCTCTAGCCCCATGGCCCATAAAGACAGACAAACAATGACACCCGCTGCTGCAGCTATAAGCCTACTTCTTTTTTTAAATGACAAAACAGAAGCTGTATGTTAGTAAAAACAGTTGCATCTTTACAGGCTGGATCCTTTGAGATGAAAATGAGTTGAAGTAGTTACAGTAGTTCAGAATGGGTTTGCTACAATTAGATATTGTGATGAAATTGTTATTTCACTGTAACTGTCCGATTAAACCAACGATATCTTTTAGTTACAACTTGCAGTGGAGTCAACTGTCCTTAACTCGCCATATTAAGACTGTATGGAAGCAAAACAGAAGTGCCACTTATTGTGCGTGCGTCTGTGTGTGTGTGCGTGTTCTCAGCAGATTTCATCAGTTCCTGATTCGGAAATTGTGGAAGTTTTCTCGTCGAGATCTTGCACCTCATCGTAGCTCCGAACATGGAGGTATTCCATGGCCTGTTACGCTGTAGCACCTGATGGGCGGTAGCTTTGCTGTGGTTGGAAGTCTGGCCTCGACGGTGTGTCACAACATCAGCAGTATGTCTAGAGTAATGCCCCATTGGTTCTCTTGTCTTAGGAAGCGTTTATTAGACGGTATAGAGAGTCTACAGTGTAACGACAGCAGTGAGGGCTCATTACTTGGCAGATTCCATTTCTAATCACATGTTGCAAAAGCATTAGGTCCAAAAAGCTCCATTATCACTGATGCAGAGTTAAACTCAGTGAAAGGTATCAAACATATATTCAGATGGAGACAAATCATTCATTATCTTGAAACGGATGGAAGCTACATGGTGCCTTTAAGTCCTCAGAACAGTCATGTTATTTATAAAACAATATATCATATCACATTTAATCATGTGTTTTACTTTATGCCTCAGGAGCAGACGCTTCAAATGAAGAGGCCAGGACAGGCTTTAGTTATTAATCGGCCGCTGAGCCGAGTGGAGGTAACAGTATCCAGTGACTCACCTGAGGGCTTGAGCGAGGCATTCAGCAGGAGGAACAACAATAGGAGTGTTCCCGTCATTGTCTGGAGTGCAGACGGTCTCACTGTAACGGAGCAGATCGGTGCTCTGATCAGGACTTTCTGCTGTGTCTACCTGCATGCTGTGTGAGGCCACACCTTCTCCTGAGCCTGTCACAGCGACTTCCTTATTGACGACAGATTCACAACACGCTCACAACCGGCCTGAACACGCCCCGGTGCTTCTCTGAAAGAATGCAGGAAGGATACCAGCCGAGAGTACTGTGGTCAGGGCTTAGCTTGCAGGTCTCCCATGTTTGGTTGCATGACAGAGTTTCACATGCAGTCTCACGCATGAATACAAACTGGTTTTTAAACACTTCTACCTTTTTGCTGGATCTAAATTTCAGCCGCTTCTTCTTTTTCCAGCAGTGTGTCTCATCCTGTGTTGTGGCTGCTGACTCACACTACTCGAGCCACATGGTGATTTCCACAAGCACGTCAGATGTCACTCTGCCGTCACCACATTGTAAAGTTTCACAACCTTTTTTATTTTGGACAAATAAAGGCATGACGATTGAGCTCCGTCTGTGTCTCATCTCCTGCTCCTCTGTGGCTCACCCACCGGATGCAGGCCCGGCGGTCACAGCAGAGACAAAGTGTCAGAAGACAATAAGGCCAATGTGCTCCCTCAGCGGCAGGCTGGGGACATTTGAGGACACAGAGAAGGCCGTCAGTGTTAAAGTAACATACACATGCAGCGTTATATCTTCAGTGGAACAATAGAGATTCAGTGTCAGGCGCTTGCTGTGTGGAAGCAGGTTTCATGTTGGCAGTGTGACGGAATGATCAGAATAATATTCACACTACAAACAAAGAAAACCTCATGGGTCAATTACAAAGACCACAGCAACACACAGAGTTCTGAGGGGAAACTAGAGGATCGCTGCAATAACAGATGATCTCGTTACATAAGGACTGCCTGGTGAGAATGGATCGCATCGTGCATGGGGTGAACATATGGTCGTTCAGTGTGACCCCGGTCGTACTCTTTTGTTCATGCGGATGCTCATTCCTTTCGTGATGCACCCCTCGTTGAGGACATGACCTAAACACCAAGCATCTGAACTGAACCTAAACATCTGAACAGTTGCCTCACTGTGAGTCCATACTGCACTCAACCCAGGAGTCAGAATGCCTCTTTTATTTAAACAGCACAGACATACAGTGCAAATCACCATCGACGCTACGCTGCTCTGAAAGCTTCTTGGAGCAACAGTGACATGCGTGTGTGTGACCTGACGGAGGTATTGGCTGCTGTAATCCATTCTGCTCTCCACACTGGCTGTAAAGGACAAGTGATGGGGGAGAACATCCACCGTCCTCCTTCTGTGCAATTATGCCTTCCAAAGTTTTTTTTATGTCATACTATATATGACATTTATTTACATTTCTATGGCATACTGTCCTTTTGATACATTATATTACATACAATACCAGTGTTTTCCTACCTTTTTTCTTGGGATCAACTTTTTAAAAATGACAAGCAATATCTATCGATCGATCTATAAATTGCGTGAAGAGAGAATTTGTGAACATTTTTACTGCTATTCCTCATATTATCTTGAATAGGTAAAACCAGCCCCTTTAAAGGAAGTTAGAATTTTATTGTCATATACACGAAATTTGACCCATCCCTGTATACAGGGAGCAGTGGGCTGCCATTGATCGGCGCCCGGGGAGCCGGGGGTTCAGTGTATTGCTCAGGTACGCTTCGACACGTCCCAGTCGGGGATCGAACCGTTGACCTTCCGGTTCCCAGATGACTGCTTAACCCAGTGCGCCACGGTCACCCCAAACACATTTTATGCATTTGTATATAAATATATACACGTGTTAAATACTTTATAAATCCAAATGTTCGCCACCCTTTCACATTGGATTCAATGTTATAAGTAGAACAGGACACAAATCCAGGCTCCTCGTGTGGCTCAAAGGGGAACTGCAGATATACATGTTAAGGGGAGACACTGCAGGTGAAAACCTTTTAACCAAATCATCACCATGAATCTTCCCCAGTTGATTACCTACATTAAGACAATTCGTTTTTGAAATATGTTTAAATATGCAACAACTGAAAACAAAAATCTGAAAAAAGAAAAAAAAGTCACCACTCGAAAGACTCATAGCACTCATTTTTATGTTAGCATTCACACGTGCATACGGTGGTGCTTTCACAACTTGAAAAAGTAAACGCTGTGAATTTAATTAAGAACTTTAATTTTTCTGAAATATGTTTCAATATGCAGGTGAGGCATACTCACAGAAATCTGAACACTGGATCATTCTTGTTTCATTCTGTTGACATGTTAGAGTCAAAAGGTTTTTACAAAGGGAATCTCTTTGTATCTCTCTCTAAATCAGAAAAATCTTAATTACTTTTTTTTGTTAGAGACTGCAGGCAAAACTACAGCATTACCAATCCCAAGGACATCAAACAGCTGAAAACATCTGTAATAACTTCAGACACTGGGTCGGGAGCACATGCTCACTACGCTGAATAGGAGCGAGGTCGGTTTTAAGAATGACATTTCTCTGAAGGGTGGAGCTCAGCCAGTACTGGTTGAAGACGATCAGCCAGTTTATCAACTGTACGAAACAGAAAGTTCAACTTCTGTTGATATAAAAAAGCTCATTAACACTTCACATTGATGTGGTCGCGAATCATAGAACAAGGTCCACCACCACACATCTAATGAGAACCTGCAAGACCTCTGGGATACACTAACACTCTGAGGTCTTCTTTATCCATGGCTTCATTTCATATTAGATCATTAGATGATACAAGTGATTTAATTACCTCATACAGTGGATTGCTTCTTACTAAGGAAAACTTGGCTCGATCAAACTGGGTTTAAGGAAATGATTGAGGCCTCACCCCCTAACTACAGCTTCCTGTCCTAGGTCCACTGGAACATGTTGGGGGGCTTGCAGTTTTATATATGACAATATAGTATATCAATGAAAAACGTCAAAAGATACAGTAGAATGTGGAAAGAAGTGATGACAAAGTAAAAGCAGTATGTCAAAAGAAAACACTGCAGCATGTCAAAAAATTATATATTATGTCGAAAAAGTTATAGAATACTAAGTTGCAAAAGTCATAAAAAAAGTCATACTACAGTGTGTCGAGAAAAGTAATATAGTCCTAAAGGTCATAAATGCAGTTATCAATTATAACTTGTTAAAAAAAGGCATAGAATAGAATGAATATATATATATATATCTCAAAACGGTCATGAGAAAGTCACAGTACAGTATAGATCAGGGGTCACCAACCTTTTTGAACCTGAGAGCTACTTTAAGGGCCCCGAGTGGTACGAAGGGCGACTTGTTTGATACAAACTTCATGAACAAGGTTGCACAGATCACCTTTTAATAATAATAATAATAATAAATGTGAAGACACTGTCTGATCACATGTTCATGTTAATTATTCCTCACAATAATTATTAACAATGATGGCAGGAAACACAGACATATATAAACATGCAACATTTATTTCTGTTAATCTGTTTCAACATTTGAAAGTCAGAGGACTGTAACAAGTCTAAACGAATCCTATTACATTAGTACTAATCACGCAACAAATCATAACATCTTTGAACAAATTATTTTTCACATTTTTGTGCAATATTTGAGTTGTCATGGTGTTTTCAATGAAACATTATGTTATCTCTTTCTTTGTCTGTAAATGTCTGTTCGTGCATACTGTTCACCAACGCACTGTAATCTGGTGTATAAATTGACACTGCAACTCTGAGTGAGTCTTGTAGATGTGCATCAGTAAGTTCTGTGTTTGTTCTTGATGAAGTTCATGTCAGAAAAGGCTGATTCACAGAGATTGAACCAAAAAGGCAGGCGACTTGAGTCATTTTACCCCCGGTCCCTGTCCACCCTCTCCCTCTCTACCCTCTCCAGCTCTTCCCCCACAGCTCTCCCTCCCCTCTCCATGCCCCATCTGACTGCCAGAGTCACCCCCCTTCTGAAAAAAACATCACTTGACCCCTCTGATGTCAAGAACTTCAGACCGGTTTCTCTTCTACCCTTTCTTTCCAAAACACTTGAACGTGCTGTCTCTACTCAGGTGACATGGAGGGGGGCCGTGTCGGAACCATGCATGCTGACTACGAAGGTTCCACAAGGCTCAGTCCTGGGCCCCCTTCTCTTCTCGCTCTACACAACATATCTGGGTTCTGTTATTCGCTCGCATGACTTCTCTTACCATTGTTATGCCGATGACACCCAGCTGGTCTTGTCATTTCCTCCGGTGACACTTAAGTGGAGGCATCGCTGCGTGCTTGGCTGACATTTCGAAGTGGACGATGACTCACCACCTCAAGCTCAACCTGGACAAAAACCTCCCGGGGAAGGGTTGCCCACACCGAGACCTATCCATCACCATTGATGATACCGTGGTGACGCCAACTCGGACTGCGAGAAACCTGGGTGTGACCCTGGACGACCAACTGTCGTCCTCAGCAAACATTGCATCGGTCACACGCTCCTGCAGATTCCTGCTCTACAACATGAGGAGGATTCACTTCCTCACTGAGGAGACGGAGCAGGTGCTCATCCAGCCTCTTGTCATCTCCCGCCTGGACTACTGCAACTCACTACTTGCTAGAGCCCCGGCGTCGGCCATCAGACCTCTGGAGCTTGTCCAGAAAGCTGCAGCTTGCCTGGTGTTCAATCGCCCCAAGTTCTCCCACAACTTCCCTTCTCCATTCTCTGCACTGGCTCCCTGTAAGAGATACGATAAGAGATAAGATAAGATAATCCTTTATTAGTCCCTCAGTGGGGAAATTACAGGATTACAGCAGCATTGCTCACAAGTAATAAAATGAAGATAACAAAATCTAGTATAAATAAACTAAACAGTAAACAGTAATAAAAAAATATGACAGTAAAGAAGAATACAAAATATACCAGTATATACAGACGGAGTAAAAATGTAAAATGTAAGATAATACTTAAACGTATTGGATATTGCACGGGATATTGCACGGGATTGACAGTAAAGAAGAATATTAAATATACCAGTGTATACAGACGGAGTAAAATGTAAGGTAAATACTTAAACGTATTGGATATTGCACAGGGTTGCACGGGTTAGATATTGCACCAGGTGAATGAATTAAAGTGTTCAGAAGTGTTCATATTCATGTTCAAGTGAATTAAAGTGTTCAGAAGTGTTCAAGTGTTCATGTTCAGTCAAATGTTCGTGTTCAGAAGTGTTCAAAGTGTGAGTGGTCTACCGAGAGCAGTTTGTTGTGCAGCCTGACAGCAGCGGGGAGGAAGGACTTGCGGTACCTCTCCCTCAGACACCGCGGATGAATCAGCCGGTGACTGAAGGAGCTGTGCAGAGCTGCCAGAGTGTCCTGCATGGGGTGGGAGGCGTGGCTCATCAGGGATGAGAGCTTCACCATCATCCTCCTGTCTCCCACCACCTCCACAGTATCCAGTGGACACCCCAGCACGCTGCTGGCCCACCACCTTCCTCCTGTCAGCTGCCACAATGCTGCTGCTCCAGAAGACGACTCCATAGAAGATGGCTGATGCCACCACGGAGTCGAAGAAGGTCTTCAGGAGTGCTCCCTGCACCCCAAAAGACCTCAGTCTCCTCAGCAGAAAGAGTCTGCTCTGTCCTTTTTTATAAAGAGCGTGAGCGTGGTCAGTCCAGTCCAGTTTATTGTTCAAGTGAACACCCAGGTACTTATATGAGTTCACGACCTCAATGTCCAGTCCCTGGATGCTCACCGGTGTCGGAGGAGGGCGTTTACCCCGGCGGAAGTCCACCACCAACTCCTTGGTCTTGCTGGTGTTGATGTGGAGGCGGTTCTGCTGGCGCCATCCTAAAAAGTCCTGGTTTAGTTCCCTGTATTCTCTGTCATCATCTGCGGAGATGAGGCCGACAATTGCAGAGTCGTCAGAGAACTTTTGCAGGTGGCAGTTGGCAGAGTTGTGTTTGAAGTCCGAGGTGTAAATGGAAAAGAGGAATGGAGCCAGAACGGTTCCCTGTGGGGCCCCTGTGCTGCAGGACACCCGATCTGACTCACACTCCCGTATCCGCACATACTGTGGTGAGGTAGTCCAGGATCCATGCAGTGAGGTGGTGGTCCACCCCGGTCTGCTCCAGCTTGTCCCTCAGAAGCAAAGGCTGGATGGTGTTGAAGGCACTGGAGAAGTCGTAGAACATGACTCTCACAGTGCTTCCAGCCTTTTCCAGGTGAGAGAGGCATCTCTGCAGCAGGAAGATGATGGCGTCATCCACCCCGATGCCGGACTGGTAGGCGAACTGAAGAGGGTCCAGGGATGAACTCACCAGAGGGCGGAGATGGGCAAGGACCAGCCTCTCCAGGGTCTTCATCAGGTGGGATGTCAACGCCACCGGCCTGTAGCTGTTGAGGTCCTTGGGCCGCGGGTTCTTTGGTACCGGTACCATGCAGGATGTCTTCCATAGCTGTGGTACTTTCCCCAGCCTCAAGCTCAAGTTGAATATGTGCTCCGCTATCCCGCACAGCTGGTCTGCGCAGGATTTGAGGAGCCTTGAGCTGATCCCATCCGGACCCGTGGCCTTCCTCGCCTTGATCCTCCTCAGTTCCTTCCTCACTTGGTTGAGGGACACGCGGGGGGGTGGGGTGCTGTGTGTTGGAGTGGGGAGGTGTGGAGGGGGGCCGAGTGCTGTGGGAAGGGGCGAGGTGGAGGGGGAGGGGGGGGTAATAATCCACAGGGGATGCAGATGATGGGGGTTGCAGCAGCAGGGAGGTCTGGGTGGGGGGAGGGGTGAGTGGCTGGTCAAACCTGTTAAAAAATAAGTTCAGCTCATTCACCCACTTTTGGTCCCTCTCAGGCTGTTGGTTGGGCCCCTTGAACCCAGAAATCGCCTTGAGGCCCTTCCAGACCCCGACGGTGTTATTCTGCTGCAGCTGGTCCTCCATCCTCATCCTGTAGACATCTTTCCCCTCCCTGATCTTCATCCTCATCTCCCTCTGCACAGTCCTCAGCTCCTCTTTGTTGCCAGATCTAAAAACCCTCTTCTTCTCCTTGAGGAGGGCCTTTATCTCCGGAGAGATCCAGGGTTTGCCATTTGAGAAACACCGTACAGTCCTGGTGGGTACGGTGTTCTCAACACAGAAGTTAATATAGTCCGTGATGCAGTCGGTGAGACCGTCAATGTCTTCCCCATGGGCATCACTGAATACCTCCCACACAGTTGTCTCAAAACAGTCCTTCAGAGCCTCCTCGGCTCCATCGGTCCATCGTCTAACTGTGCGGGTCACAGCTGGCTGCTTCTGTGCAAGAGTTGTGTACACAGGCAGGAGGTGCACCAGGTTGTGGTCAGATCTGCCCAGGGGAGGGAGAGGTGATGATATGTATGCCTCCTTGGTGTTGGCATAAAGAAGGTCCAGTGTTTTCTTGTCTCTGGTGTGGCATTTGACATACTGGGTGAATGTGGGCAGAGTGGAGGACGGAGGGGCATGATTAAAGTCCCCAGAGAGAAGGAGGAGGGCATTGGGGTGTTGTGTCAACAGCCTGCTTGTCGCCGAGTGGATGACGTCACAGGCCGCTTCAGCGTCAGCAGAGGGGGGGATATACGCAGCCACCACAATAACGTGCGAAAATTCCCTAGGCAGATAGTGTGGCCTCTTGCTAACCGCTAACAGTTCAATGTCCGCTGTGCAGGTCTGCTCCTTAACAGTGATGTGCCCAGAGTTACACCATCTATCATTAACAAACACTGCCAGGCCTCCTCCCTTCCTCTTACCGCTTTCCGTTGTCCTGTCTGCCCGTATGATGCGGAACCCGTCCAGAGTAGCGTGTGTGTCCGGTGTTAGCTCGGTTAGCCACGTCTCCGTAAACACCATGAGGCTAGACTCCCGGTATTCCCTCTGATGGCGAGTTAGCGCCGCTAGCGCGTCCATCTTGTTGGGCAGAGACCTCACGTTTCCCATGATGATGGAAGGGAGAACGGGTGTGTAGCGTCTTCTCCTGGTGCGACGTTCTGCCCCCGCACGGCATCCCCGTTTCTTCCTCCTCAGCTCGCGGGGAACAGCGGGTCTCTCGTCGGTTAGCACCGCCGCGTCCCGGAATGCTAACAGCTGGTCCCTAGCGTAAACAACAGGACCATGGCTGCACGCTGGATCCCCAGACACGGAGGTGAAAATAGCAATAAACAGCAGGTAGACCACGACAAGCTCGACATGTCTAGCTGCCATAATGCACCGATTAAGAACGGTAGCTAGTATAAGAAAAAAGAAGCGAAAGAAGTACAAAAAATAACATAATATAAGAAAAAGCTAAGTAGTGAGCGGGAGCTGCTGTAAAAGGCAGCCACTCGTGCGGCGCCGGAACCGGAAACCCAGTGTGCTCACATCCAGTGTGAGACTCTGGTGCTAGCCTACAGGGCAGTGAAAGGAACAGCTCCTTCCTATCTCCAGGCCATGGTCAAGCTCTACACCCCCGCCCGACCTCTTCGCTCTGCTGCCTCGGGGCGACTGGTTGCCCCGTCGCTCAGAGGTCCCTGCGGCCGATCGACCCGGTCGAGACTGTTTTCTGTCCTGACCCCTCAGTGGTGGAATGAACTCCCCACTGACGTCAGACAGCGGAGTCACTGCCCATCTTTCATCAGGCTGAAGACTCACCTCTTCAAGAAGTACTACCCTGAGCCTTCCACTGAGCATTTACTTAGCATCTATTGTATTCATACTAGCTTATTGCACTTATTGTATTCATATTAGTTTGTGGCACTTATTGCATTCATTTGTTTCTGCACTGTACGTTGGCTCTGGTTTATGCTCTTAGATGCTTGTTTGAAGAAAGGAGATGCACTTATGACTTCTGGTGACTAGTTGTTCTCTCGAAAACTGATGTTGAATACACTTATTGTAAGTCGCTTTGGATAAAAGCGTCTGCTGAATGACTGTAATGTAATGTAATACAGTTATAATGATTCTGATCATAGATATTCAGCCGGTGTTCACAACTTTATCTTCATGTGTGTAAGAGATAATATTTAAATATACTTCTTGAAAACTGCAAGCCTATCTACGTCATGTTATGTTTGTTAAATTCTCAGTAGTAATAACTAAATGATGCTTATTATACATATTACAAACAAAACACTTTAAAAACTCTAAAACAATAATTTAAGTTAATTTCTTTTTTTGGTATTGTGGTCAGACACATGCAACGCTGATTACCGTAATGTGTGTTATTTGTTATAAATGTACGTTGGTACATAGAGGGTGATAAGAAGCTGTACATGGAGGGACTTAGGACCCAGGGGAATGTAGGTGAAGGAAACAGGAAGAGACACCACACAAACAGCTGTTCACCGCTCGCTGCCCGGTTCTTGTGTTAAAAATATCCGCTTAATAATAATAAAAAAAACTGCGTTAATGCGCGATAAAATAATTGTCGGCGTTATTTAATTAATGCGTGAACGCGATAATAACTCGTTAACTTGCCCAGCACTAAAAAATATATATTATCACAAAAAGTCACAGTACAGTATGTCATAAAAAAGGCAAAAAAGACATGTAAAATCAAAGTATATACTGTAATCCAATAGAAAGTTACTCGTATTCATAGTGTAGTATGCTATACAAATGTTATTAAGAAAGTCATAGTCTTCACCAAAGTGGTGGATTTACTGACCACAATTGTCTTATTTAGTGCTGAAAAAGAAAACAGAATTTGAAAGAAATGTTTTTGTAGCTTTGAAACATGAGAATTCCCTTCAATGTACAGCCATACCATCCCCATCGGCCGACTACTGTTGAGCTAAACCACTTCATCAGAGTGCTGTGTGATGTCAGAGCTCAATGGAAGGGCATATTCTACACGAAAATAACTCAAAAACAGCATAAAAATCCCCACGAATCAGTGGTCCAAGCCAAAGTCCTTCTGCAAGTCGTTTATTGTTGTAAATACTGTTACAAACATTCTGGCTCTGGTACAGGAATGTAGCTCCAATAGCTAGAACATCACTGAAAAAAAAAGCTAGCCAATAAATAAACATTGCTGCTGCTTTACAGAAAAGGTATTTTCATGTTTTTTTTGTTTCTTTTAATCTTTAGACACAATAAGAGTTAACGTTTCAGTTACATTCAAAATGAGTGCACTTATAAATACTTGTTAGCCAACCGCGCTGCTGCCGCCAGCTTCAAGTGCTTGTTTCCTTGGTTAGCTTCATTGTGTCGCACTAGCCTACAATCCCTGACACACTATGGAGGGAAAATATTACACACACACACACTTTAAATGATCTTGTGCTCTAGCTGTATATATATATATATATATATATATATATCTATCATGTATATACATATACATATATATGTATATACATGAATGTCATTTCACACAACCAGCTTCCTACATTCCACATTAAAAGAGCCTTCAGGTTGCTTTCTATCGACTGCCTATAGGCTGAACAAACACACGAAACCATTAGAAGCATATACCTTAGCACATAGTTTTCTATATATTTCATCTATATGTGTATTTTATATATCCAGCTGGTTTTCGTTTGAACACGGAGTACATTGGTTGTAATCGCACACCACGCACACACCACACCAGCAGTAAGAACAGTAGAGCGTAAAGCACGTGACTTCAGAGAAAGCCACGTTGAAAGTCCCCAAAAAATGGCTGCCGTTGCCCCTATTCCTCTTCAGTAGCAGTTTAAACATCATAACAAGTCTAGTAGTAGTAAGGCCAAGATGAGATTCATTAACGAGGTCAGACGTATGGAATAAGCTGTGGCTTTTTCAATCTGGGTATACAGTGGGATACATGTTACTGTTTAACACAAGTCCTGTTCACATGGTCCAACAGGGACAGCAGAACTTGTCGGGGTTGGTGTAAGTAGATACATTCACAGAGATGCAGAGGATTTGGTGTTGGGTTCAAACCATTTAGTAAATTGGAGAAAAGAGGCTCCAGAAACAAAGTCCAAATGAAGTGGCCTTTAAAACGTGTTTAACTCCATTGAATTGTTTTGCACTACTTCAGGTTTGACCTTAATCGTGAATGACTTGTTTTATATTGCAAGGGAAACCAGTAACCAGACGTCATGTCAAGTTAATACCTGATCATATTGGGTTTGATTTACTCAGGACATGCAGTCACCATCTGTAACAGCCCCGTGAATAAACAGGAGAGTGTGTAACGACCTGCTGTTGATGGTGCTAACTACATGCAAACAGCCCTGTTGATGCGCTACATTGTGAAGGACCGCTGTACTACAGCATGTGGGATTAGTTCTGTTTAAATGATCGATCTGAGCCTTCTATTCAATAGGATTCAGAAGTTTGATTTGCATGTTACATATAAAACAACTAGTTTTCCAACATATATTTTGAGTCAACATTAATTGTTCAGATATTTCATATATCCTACAAGTCCACATTGAATTTTTAATTCAACCAATCAACTCACCTACATTTTACAGGGAGCACTATGTGGCTGCAATAGCATATGGGCCACGTATTTAAATTAAAGGTAAAGAAACTACATTTTTAATCTTATTTTTAAATTATTTTAAATATCTTCAGCTAATCAATTAATCCCTAAATGTGCTGTGATTATAATACATATGCAGAGCCTGAACCACATGAACACTCTTAGCCGAGGACAATCAACCTGTAGTGGCACGAAAGACAATATTTTACAACTTTTAATAAAATATTTTTATAATCTACTTCATGTGTGGCATTTTACCCATCAGGGACAACTGGGCTCCACACTGAGATCTAAGGAGGCTGCATGTTTAAGGTTTATAATTGACCTTCAGTAATAGCTTATCTATTTAGTTTGAATTGAAACATACTGTACATCTTCAAGAGTGCACAATAAAAACACATTCACTTCAATTCACATCCACTCTTGTCCAAAGAGGACGGACTTTGCCCTTTTTTAGTTCTGTTGATTTGTCTAATACGGAAGCCCTGAGAGGACCGTGGGAAGAGAATCATTGTTGTGATCCACCTTAGTCTGATCGAAATGTTTTTTTGGAAATAATCTTTCTAAGTTCCAAACAAAGAAATGGAAAAAAATATCACCTGCTAGACTTTTTAGTCTGCGATTTTTTTGTCTTTGTCAGAAAACGTTTTAGAGGTTGGTGTATTACTCAAAACTCCTTTTCAACTGGCATATTATGAAAAAATACAATGGAATACATTTTTTTCCAACTTGCCTTTCTCTGTAGTCTAATGTGATCGCAGCACTTTTACTGTTAAATGTACCTTCCATTCAAAACAGTATATCAAGAATATCCACAACATTTTGAAGAGTCCATGCCAGTGTTTCCACATGTTTTAGCCCGTCGACCATTTTCTACAGTCGAACCTTGATCTTTAGATCTTAGTTTTTAGAGGCAGACACTGATTTCCACTGAAATTGTCTCAAAACCAGCTTGTAGAAACTGGATACCGTGAGAACGATAAAGCTCAATGCTCCAACCCAAATTTCAAGTTTTTGCCAGCTGATTTTGCAGAAGATGGGAAGAAATGTACATTTTTGAAAAAGGCCAGCAACCATGCAAAGGATATGTATTTTGTGTTGTAGTAATGGGATAAATCATGCAACACCAGTACAGTCATTAGAGGACAGCCACAATGTCATTGTTTCTCCAGTGTTATTATAAGCGCCATTCAAATGTAATGTTGTGCATTATGTTATACACAATAAAAATATCAAATTACCCTAAAAGAGTAAAATAAGAAAATAAATCTTCCTTTTGATGAAGTGTCCTAAAGACACGGTGACCTTCTATTAATCCTTCCCGCTCTTTCTTATTAATAATGAATGAATTATTATGATTCATCACATTTATAGGACCATCAAACATTCCAAAAATGTCACATTAAACTCACAATAAAACAACTGTCACGCATTCACAGATTTGGTTACCAAATGGTGCTGCATGTAAAAAGGTGTGTGGAGGATGTCTTTGGTGATCACTGTACAGTAAACGTCTAGCTGGCGTTTGAACTCATTTAATTAAAGTAAAAGTGTTAACAAAATAATTTGACTGTTTCCAAATGTTGTGCAAGGCTGCACCTGGGCTAAGTGTTGTTGGTTGGTTCCCGGGTACGCTATGTTTAGGCAAGCTGGTTGAACACTGTGGTGCAAGTGACTGGAGCTACTGCTGCTGCTATGCACAGAAGATACGGAAACAACAGCCACCGCGGCGGTTGACCGCGGTCGAGTCGGAAACGTGAAGCGCAAAAAAGGAGCTGCGGCATCAACTTCTACAAAGCAGCGAAACGCGTGGAATGTGACATTTGTCAGCAAGATTCACATACACACCCTCCTGTGGAGAGCTTGTGCTGTGCCAAGAGCACCGACGTACAGTAGCTGGAGTGGGTTACAGGAGCAAGAAGTGAAACCGAGCTCGGTCCCATGAAATGTAGCTACAACATGAAAACTGAAACACAAAAAAATTAAGATTTTTCCACACATAAATGATTTGGTGGAGGAAATCTAACAAGACACAGGCAGTGACCTGCCAGTGAGATAGCGGCATGGCCCAAAGCACATGCAGGGTTCAGGGTCGGATGTGCAGATCAAGTCCACGATCGGGGTTCAGTTCCCGCTCATTCAGGTTTCTAGTGTGTGAGAAGTTCTCATTTTCCTAATTTAACAATGACCAAAATTGTCTCCAAACTGTCTTAGTGGCCGTAAAACGTAAGATGCCCTAAAGAATTATGATAGTCCTCCCATATCTGAAGGTTTTCTTTAGGACTGAAATGCATCAGGTGTGAACGCCCTTTCACCATCCGTACATGTAGCCAAAGTAAGAAGAACAAAGCTGTAGTGACAGCAGATGGATAGTTTGGGTGTCTACGTTCTTGTCAGTTGAAGACGCGGCTGAGCAACCGTCCTAATAACAACTCACTACAGTCCATCGGCTGGGAACAGAAGGGGGGCGGGTGCTCTGTGGCGTGCTTGAGGTCAGGGCTTTGTCTTGTTAAATGTAAACGGGCTGCTCCTGGGCGGTCAGCAGGCGGTACATGGCTGCGGGCATCGTCTTCATGTGGATCTGAGGGAGTCGCACACAGAACAAAGCATTCAAGTCATGGAATTATTAACAGTTAATGCCTTTGGAGATCAAATGCCAACCCAGACATCCCGTTGGACACTGGTAATTGTCACTATGGCAAGGACCAATATTGAGGATGACTGAGTTTGTGATATATGATGCTGGGACCAGCTCATCCACAACAGTACCTCCGGTCATAGAGGAGACGCAGACACAGAGGTCAGTTCACAATATCTAGGACTGATGGATGGCAGCAATACAGATCAATCCTCACCGTATGCATGAATAATGAATGTCCATGGAATGATTAACATAACGGTCAATGTTTGGTTTTTTTCTATTGTATTCTTCCGTTCTATTATTTAATGAAACTCTGGCACACAAATTTCTTTTTGGATTTTACTAATGGAAAACCCTAAAAAAGAACCAAGCAGGTTGAGTCGAGTCGGGCCATGCAGTGGAAACGAGGCGAGTGTTGGACAGAACACACAAGCTGTGATGTAATGTTGCTGGACGGAGGCTCAGGAACGTTTTGAGTCTGGGCGCATTCATGTAAAGCAGTGGTTATATATAGTGGTTATATATATATCTATATATCTATATATATATATCTATATATATATATATATAATTTGGGTATATCTATATTCAAGAAGTCTAGTAGTAGTAACATCTCTGTGTAGTAAACTGTCAAATTAAATAAAGAAAGTACACATCAACCGGTCGCGACCCACCGGTTGAGAATCACTGATGTAAAGGATGTCTGGTCGTTCGATTTTAAAGGATGCAGTGTTACTTATTTCTTATTGTCACTAAATCCCACGAAAAGACAAATGAACAAATATATTTACATGGGATGTTTAGATGCACTAAGAAAAAAAAGGAATGAACCCTGATATTTGACATTTGATATATAGTTAACAAATATGATGAAACGACCGAAACCAACATGTGTCAGTCTTTCAATACCTTCTGACTATCCTACCCTGTCTGTCTCTCATTTCGCTGGTTTCTACTGAAGACGTGTTTAAAAACAGCTCGCAAATATATTGTTTCATTATTTTAAAGAAGGTCCACTCCTTTCCTCAAACAGTTGGGCACCGTGTTGATCTAATGGACACTAAGATATATTTGATGACTTTTAACCTGCACTTCGATTTGTATACATTTAGCTTGGCAGTGAATGTCTCACCTCTCCCACGGCATTGGACAGGATGTGGACAATTTTTTCATGGGGCGTGGCCACCACGCTCTGGCTGTTGATCTCGATGATGCGGTGACCTACTCGGACTCCGCCCCGCTCAGCGATACCCCCGCGCATAAGGCTACAGATCTGATAGGGACGGATCAATTCTTTAATGACAAACCAAATTGTGTGTGGGAATCATTTCGCATAAAAACAGCGCAGGATCATAATGCTACCCACAATGCCATTCTGGACGCTGAAGCCCAGCTGGTAGCGGAGGTCTGGCCTTCTGATGAGTACAGTGGTCACTGGGGGACATCTGACGATGTTTAGCTTGATCCCAGACTGGTTTTTCAGACCCTACATAAAGGAAAGCATATGGTATCAGCTTAGTGTTGGGCCATGTTGGAATTCACCTACTGACGATATTGCTTTAAGAAAAGCAACGATATACAAAATGATTGTCCCAAAAAAAAAGTTGAGTAGAGAAATGTATGCAAGATACTGTATCAGCATCTTCATTCATGACGGCCGTTATTAAAAACAATAGCGTGCACATACCTTGATGATGCTCTGGCAGGTGGACAGTGGCAGTCCCACCAGACTGGTCCCATTGATGGACATGATCTGGTCTCCTATGGTCAGTCTGCCGGACCTCTCAGCCGGCCCAGCGTGCATCATGTTGGCGATGATGACAGTGGGCAGGATGGAGCCCCACCCACTCTCCACAATGACCACACCCAGAATCTCCCCCTTAGCTTTTTCTATGGACACCTGAGTTCGCAGCAGGCAGAAGCATCGCAAAACAACGTTTTAAAGTCAGTAAAATCACATATAGAACAAATCACCATTGGAGGCACCGGGTACAAACGTGCTGAGTGACTGATTCACAGCCCTACTTACGTCTTTGCAGTTCTCTGACTTGGAGAAGTGGATGAGGTCATCATTGTACATGTCCTGAGTGTTGAGCAAGTCGCTGTACTCCTTCTGGCTCAGGTCCTCGGGGTTAATGCCATTGGCCCGTAAGAATTCTTGGTAAGCCACACTGAAGGCCTGCCCGATGGACTGGGCAATCAACTGGGCCTAGAGGACAGGATGGGTGAACTTGTAATCATTATTTATATCACCGTATGGGTAACTCAAGCTTTTTTTAACTAACTGTGGTCGATTTAACAGCTGATTAAACTGTCAAAAATGACACCACAAACATTGCGCGTTGTCCCTTTTGACGAGCAAAGGCACCATCTAACTTTGCTGTTGGACTCACATCCTCAGACTCAAACACGTGGCATATCATCTTGTACTGGCGCTTGCTCTCTTGACCTGGGTCTGAGGCCTCCACGTTCTCCTGAGAGTCGGGTCGAGGCATTCTGCGCCTGGCCATCAGGACCACGATGTTGCCAATGTCGGCAATGTAGGAGATGGTCCGCAAAGGGTGGTCCATCATGGTCTCCTGGAAGTGAGAGAGCCATAACAGTCTTTATATCATCCAAATGTGGGGTGAGTAACTAACGAACTGACGAACTAAGCAACCATGGTGGATAAAGTAAGACCTGAGACCACATAGGTCCATATAGGAAGTTACATTGTTCCCCTGAATATATCTTGACTGAGCATTCCAAACTCTTTTTCCCTGTTCAGCTAATAAGCTGTTTACTATGTAGCAATCCATTCACAGTTTTGTGAATCAATGTTTTTACACCACAGATACCTTCTTCTGCCCTGTTCACTGAAGTAAACGTCAAACTTCTCGAGACCTTTTTAAAACCACATAGAATACAATTGAATACCTGTTTCATGGCTTAAGTGCAGTTCATTAGCATTTTATTATTATTAGGGTTTTTTTGTCACTCCTTTCCAGCTAACAATAACAATAACAACATACTATCATTTAACATGACCTGGATAAGCAGCAGCACATTGTCAGATGAATGAATGGGTGGAAAGGTAACCTCTATATTTAAGGTTCACATTTGAATTGTACCATTGTACCATTGTGTCATTCCAGACAGCTTTTGCTAAAATCACAAACAAAAACAATGTAGACCTTTAAAAATGAGGTGCAATACAGTGTAATACCTTCACAGCTTTAATATGCAACGATTTCCTAAAAATAAAACAATGTGAAGACTCTCAATCATCTCACGTCCCACGAGAAGTGTGTGGCCGTCTGTCTGTATTTCCTCTGGTCTTCTTATGTGTTCGGGACTCTTCTGGGCATGCAGGTGTGACCCCAGCTCATAAGCCCCACCCTCATGCTGCTCGTCTGCTCGTATGTGTAGATGACAAACAAAAAGTAGCTGATCTGCTTCATTTCAGAGTCTTTGCTCCATAGAGCAGTGGTTCCCAAACCTTTTCTGTCAAGCCCCCTTTGATGATACAGGAACATTGTAAGCCCCCCCCCCCCCCGACCCCACTCACCACAACTGGGTGAGTGGGGTACCTTCTTTGTTTTGAATTAATTGCATTATAATATCTAAACTCTATAAAATATATATTTTTCTTTCTAAAATAAGTTCATCTCTCTTCACTTTTCCACTTCAGTTTATTTTACTGAAAAGAAATAGCAATAATAAAATCAATTTCCAAATCTTTCACACATGAATGCACACACTTGCATTACATTCTTGAATATATTTTAAAGTAAAATGAACTTCAAATGTTAAAATTGAAGTTAACAAAGCAACAACTTACATTTCCTCATTTAACAGGTTCTTCAAACGGAATTAGTGTGAAAGAAAATAAAAACTCCTCCATGTAGAATAATGATCAAAGACCAGATGTGCAAGTTACTCAGTGCTCTCTCTGCAAAGATCACATTCTTATTCCTACATGCAAATTGCTTTCTGATATATTCATTTGTAAACAAAATTAACTTAATTTATTTTCAGTGTAAACAACGTATATATCTCCCCACATTGAACAGCAGCTTCTCTCAAACAAGAAAATAACACATCCAGCAATTATTGATGTGGATTCACTTTGTTCTGATTGCTTTCAATAAATGCTTTTTGTGACATACAACTTGTGCCATAATTTAGTTTACCAACTCTTAGGTTCTTTAAAACTGAATTATAAACAACATGTGCAAGCTACTCAAGCTGTTTCTGCATCTGCATGGATGATATTCTTTCTTTAATCATACTCGTACTCACAGGTACATTCCTGTTCCCACACATCAATCAGTGACTGGTGTGTTTTACAAATGTTGTCAAAGTGGGGTTGCTGGTCAGAGATGCTCTCTCAGTTCATCTTCAAGGTTCAGCTCTGATCTGTATCTGCTCTTTATTTAGTGGCTTCATACAGTCTGCCGCCAGTATGTTCAGACACACAACACACTGGGTCTCTGTTCTTGGCCGACCATAGTGCTCGTAAAGCCCAGGGACAGATACGCCTCCTGATATCTTCGTGGTTGGAACACAGTGCACTTCACGCCGGTTCCGCTTGATTTATTCTTATTTTATTTCTTAGGTGCAACCATATGATATAGTGCCCTATCTTTACAACTTGTTTGCAATTGTATTTGTTATAATTGTATTTGATATTGTTTTACCGGTGTGTGCGTGGGTTGGTGATGAAGCCGCCCCCCCCCTCTGTAGTTCCCCCGGTTTGGGAAGCACTGGCCTAATGGAACCACACAGAGACTGCAGACACCCATCCGACCTAAACCCCGATCACACTGTGGAGTTTACCGGTCGGCAGCCCAACCGTGTAGCATCAAACGTCTACGGTGCACTTGCCGCCACTTGAACCTTGTTGAACTTGTTATCTTTGAATTGCTGGTGATGTGAGGATCCGTTCTATGCGAGGTGACAGGAAAATACCCTAAAGCTGTGTGTCGGTCAGAGTCAGTACCTGGGAGTCTGCATTGAGCACTTTGATCCTCTGGGTGGAGATGAAGAGATCCACCTCCGTCATGGGCTGAGGCTCTCCCTCAGGGGCCTACACACACACACACACACACACGGCAATATTAGACACACCCCATAAAACCTACCGACAGACATAAAAGGTCCAAAACGTCCACGAGCAGATGTTGCTGATGAACAGACATTAGAGGTTGGAGTAAAACAGCTGAGAGATTCATTCGTTTCTGATCTATGAACCTGCGTTTACTGAGCTGCAAATAGTAAATTCAGAATACTGCTGATGATTTCCAAAAAATGCCACAGTGTAGCTTTTTGACACTGAAAACACATATTTCCCAAAATGTTGAACTATTCCTTGAAGCCAGTTTGATACTGACAGCACACTAATGAGAATGGAAAGCAATAGCTCCCAGGGGCCCATGTCTCCATTGGGTTAAACCTCTTTACTGTCCTCACAAACCTGATACGAGGACAGTATGCTGATTTGAGGAACAACTGCCATCATTTGATGGAATATCTTTGCGTGAGCTCCAATGGCAATTTGAAAGTAATCTGAGCAACGTTTCACTCCCATCTGGCGAAATGCAGACGCTTGGTCAGCGGTCCTACGCTTCAAACGATGACACTCTGGGTCGGTTATTCAACGAGGCAGGGACGGCGTGTCAGTCTCTGCTCGTTACATGCAAAGCAAACTTCCAACGTAGGTTTGGTAGTTTATAGGTCTATTTGGTTATGTTCAGGCAACAAAAGACTTGGTTAGGGTTAGAATAACTATGTTTTAACACATAACCTGCAAAGCAAGTTACGCAACAAAACTAAAGTAAAATAAGTCCACATTGAATTGGTTTCACATGGGGCACAAACAGCATGTCCTCCAGCATGTCCCTGGAGAGAGATGTGATAATTCCAGTGAAAGGTCAGATATGTTACCGAAATTACTTAAAGTTCCTACAGGTGGATTTCCATACTGTGCTGAAATCAATGGAAAGCAGCAAAAACACTGGAATGAGACTTTGAGGTGTTCAAAGGACTTATTTCTAAAGCAAAACCTTCCATCTGTTTTATTCATCAATTCAATTTCAGCCCAGTCGCCAGAAAACAAAGTTGGTATTGTACGAGGTATGATAATGAAAGAACTGCTCAGCAGTCATCATAGGACAGTATGTGCATGTGCTAACTGCAAAGGAAGAGTAGTGCGTGAATAGTGTGTCAGCAGGTAATAAACGCCACTTGTGTTTCACAACTGACCATTTCAGAGTACAGAATACTACAGTATGCCATCTTAACAGGAGCAGTTCAACATCTTGAGTCATGTGGGCAGTACAGGGACCCAGGACGTGTTGAGCCTCCCTCAGCACAAAGCCTGGGACCACAGTGGGGGGGGGGGGGGGTGCTACTGTCACCTTGCATCATCATCAGGTCAAACTGTTGCTCACTCTTTGGTTCATGGTCAGCTGCATCCCCATCAGCCTCAGCTGTACTTAGCATGTTAGCATGCTAACATGTTATACCAAGATGGCAAGCGTGGTACAACGTACCTCAACATGATCAAGTTGTTATCGTTGTTATCGTTGTCATCGTAAGCATGCTGACATTAGCATTTAGCTTCAAGCCTAATTACAGCCACTAGCATGGCCGGAGGCTCTTATTTTGACATCCCAGACTTCTGTTTGTCATCTGACTGGGTAGGTTTGCAAACAAGGGAATGTATGGTGTTATCATACATACTATCACAAACACAGAAGAGACAGCAGAGAGAGAAAGCACACTGAATACAGACACAAACCCGGCAAAACCTCACAGTGTCACAGAGAGATTACAGCTGTTTCCTGCATCCAGCAAACTGCAACCCATCCACGACAAGCAGTTACTGGGTCACAACACAAACGACGGTGTTCCACATGATGTGGGGTCACAACATGTCTGATATGGAATGAAAACAATGGTGAAGGGACCGGAGACCAAAGGGAGGGGTCGTAACAAATGAATATCACCCCCGACAACACAATCAAGCTGGATTCAGGAAAATGGCAGCACGCTGAAGAGGACACAGAGGACAGGACAGTGAGACACACAGACAGAGACAAAGAGCCAAGCAGAGGACAGAGGACAGAGAGACACAGACGGACACGGAGCTACTGCACCTTCTTCCTGTTCTGGGCTGATTTCTGGGCCGTCTGGCAGGCATGGAAGGAAGCAGACAGGAGAGATGGTTAGAGCAGCGCACAGGAGACACCGGCACGGCAGACACAGTGTTTCCGTCACATTGAAGAGGCATTTGTGTGGTTGTTGTGTATTTGTGTGATGGACACCCCAGCAGCACATCTATGTAGTATTCAAAGTCAGAAGACTTTGCGAGCCCCGCATCCCAAACTGAACCCGAGGCTGCGGAACTACGTTGTGCTGCCCTCTTCATTGGCCTCTGAAAAGTACAGCAGGGGCAGGGGCAGATAGGTAGAAAAACGAATTGCAGTGCCGTAGGAGGGGGGTAATAATCAGAGAATTAAGATTAAAGTTGTGAATTTACAGGAAAAAAAATCAATAAATGTGTAATTCGTTTGCCACAAAAAGAGACAAAACACAACAACGTTAAAACTGAATTTGATTGATAGAATTGTTACAGTAGTATTCTATTCAAATGTTTTCTAGATATACTGTGTATATATATATATATATATATATATAAACAATACAAAATAGTAATAATATTAGACTACTGATATTACATTTCCTTCTTTCTTTAAGGCGCTCCAGTGGCTTGCCTTCTGTGGTGATTATCACTCTGAGATTTGAGCTATTTATCAGTTTTGGCATCATATTAATAATATAGTAGATATACTAGAACAGGTTACCAAGTTACCTGTATGATATTAAGTCTATCAACATGAATCCTATTCTAATGGTTCAATCAGAAACAGCCACATCCCCCTCTGTCCACAGAGAGTGATTGGCTGCAGGGCCTCTGACCGTCCCACAGGTGAGACCAGACCAGTGCACGTGTACTGACCACCATCTGGCTGCAGAATACTTCCTGCCAAAACGCAGCTCCGCCTCAGCCGGCACACATTCTCTGTTCATACTAAAACGCTCTCAAGGTACAGCGGGAGCCTTTGGATATGTCACCCTGGGAGGCGGGATGAAGACGTCTGCATTGGCCTTTCTCTACCAGCAGGCGTCTCTGTTGCATTTGGCTCCAGGACAGACAGAGAAGCTGACTCTCAGCACACGTCTGTACAGAACCACATCAGCTCCACCAGCTCTTCTATTCTCTGAGTGTGAAAAGCTTAAGACTCGTGGGACTGGCTGCACAGAGACGTCTATCAGCCGATCAGACTCCACACGGGCGTTGAAGCTCATACGTTGCAAAGGAGTGGTCTAGTTGCTGGACATCTCAGGGAGGAATCCTTCACTACGTGTGCTGTGTATATTAATATTCTCTTTGAGCACACACTCCAAGCTGCTCACTCAAGCAGAACACCTGTGCCTTTGGGAAGAATTTCAGAATGTATTTTAGTTGTCAGTGTTCAAACATCATTTGAAAGAAAGCAGTGTTTTAGTTTGATAGATTAAGACATGTGAAGGACATGTTTCATGGTCTTGGACTGTTTAACTACTTAGAAATGTGCTTCCCACCTTCTACCTATAAAAGAAAACCTGGGCCCTTATCATCAAGCAAGACCTGATGGTGACATCAAGTTGTGGTTTTCTGACAGTTGCAGTTTCAGGTATTAGGCAGTGACAGAATCCAAGCTACAGAAAGCAGCAACATTTGGTGCTCTTCATGTTTCTAGCAACATTATATAGGTTACCAAGTTATCGCAGCTATATATGAAAAGATATGAAGCCAGAATAAATAAAAATCTAAAATACAATTTTGACATTTATCACCGACACATTTGCATAATAGACTAGTCTAAGTGTGACGTAACTATTACAAATAAATAGACTAACACAATACAGAATACCATAAAATAGAACTAACCACGCCTGTCTTCAATCTCGACTTGTTTTCTTTGATGTAACTACATGTCTGGTTCTTGACTGCATCTTGCACGGTTGCGATGCTCTCGCAGTCACGAAAATCTGTCCAAAGACACACACTCCTTTGGCGGGAGTAGAGCGTGAGGCACGTCCAGGAGACGGACCTTCAGTTAGAGGCTAGCTGTAGCAACTCGAAATTCAGACAGGACAAACCCCAGCGCTGGAGTCTGATCCTGGGTGACTGGCCCGACTCCATGCCGAATCTTTGGCTGGACTAGACACAGAGACAGCCCACTGGGAGCCCCGACGATTGGCTTTACGCTGGCTGAAGGCGAGTTACTACAGCTAGCCGCTACCTGCCCTCCTCCCAGAAAATACGAGTCGCTTTCTAATTTAATCCAATAAACAAACTATCAAAACGTATATAGACATGCACCTTCTGTGAGACTGACCAGCCCCCGGGGCAGCTCTGCTTCTTGCTGCTCTCATGCTGGACTGAGGAGAAACTGGAGCCAAAGTGACTCACTATCACCTGTTCAAGTACAAGTGGTACGACAAGACAGGACTGGCCGTGGCTAGCTGGGTTAGGGTGAGAGTAGCTTCTTCCCTCACAAAATACCTCGAACGAGCACAAACTCACCTTTCTGCTTGTGGCCTTGAGGACGACCCGAATGAAGGCCACAAGCAGAAAAACTACCAAAGTACTACTAAAGTACTACTACACTACCAAAGTACTACTAAACTACTAAAGTACCACTAAAGTACTACTAAACTACCAAAGTACTACTAAAGTTCTACTAAACTACCAAAGTACTACTAAACTACCAAAGTACTACTAAACTACTAAAGTTCTACTAAACTACTACGAAACTACTACTAAACTACTCAAGTACTACTAATCTACTCAAGTACTACTAAACTACCCAAGTACTACTAAACTACTCAAGTACTTCTAAAGTACTACTAAACTACTACTAAACTACTCAAGTACTACTAAACTACCCAAGTACTACTAAAGTACTACTAAACTACCAAAGTACTACTAAACTACCAAAGTACTACTAAACTACCCAAGTACTACTAAACTACTCAAGTACTACTAAACTACCAAAGTACTACTAAACTACCAAAGTACTACTAAACTACTCAAGTACTACTAAACTACTAAAGTACTACTAAAGTACTACTAAACTACTCAAGTACTACTAAACTACTAAAGTACTACTAAACCACTAAAGTACTACTAAACTACTAAAGTACTACTAAACTACTCAAGTACTACTAAAGTACTACTAAACTACTCAAGTACTACTAAACTACTAAAGTACTACTAAACTACCAAAGTACTACTAAAGTACTACTAAACTACTCAAGTACTACTAAACTACTACTAAACTACTCAAGTACTACTAAACTACCAAAGTACTACTAAACTACCAAAGTTCAGTATAGGACAAGTGTTGCTGCAGTTTGAGGTCTCCTGAGATCAAGTTATTAACAAATAGTAAAATATCTGCTGATAATCTCAAAGCTGAAAGACATGACATTGTATTACAGAATGAGCCTGATCATCATATATCCTAGTGCAGTGATTCTTAACCATAGACCAACTCTCGCGGCCCATGATTGGGCCGCGAGCGCCACCTAGAGGGCCGCAAAAAACTTTCAGTTTTGCACCTGTGGGCCGCGAGGGCCGCGGGACCGCATAGGTTATCAACTGAAGACACCAGAGATATCACTGTTATCCATGAGACGCTCAGTTACAATATAGCTTCCCACCACCTGATGGCGGTAATGCGTCAGTCAGTTGTTTCACAAGCTGCAATAAGCAGAAGAAGACACTCAGCTAGCCGCTAGCCTGTAGCGAAAGTTATGGATAAGTTTTTAAAAATAAAAAATGAAGACGACAGTGGTGCCATACCCCCCCAAAAGTCTAAATGTGTGTGCAAGTACAACCCTGACTTTCTTAAGTACGGCTTTGTGAACGGAGGCAGCGAGGCAGAGCCGAAGGCTCAGTGTGTGGAATGTGAGCTAATGCTATCAAACGAAGCACTGAAGCCTTCAAAAATAAAGTGGCACGTAGCGACGAAACATCCAACGCTCGTGGGAAAGCCTGTTGGGCTTCTTGTTGTGTATGCAGGTTTACATACACATGATAATAAATGTCTTTGTGATCATCACATTGTATCATCTCATTTATTTAACAAGGGTTTTGCCTACGCGAGGACACCGGCATCCTCGATCCCCTCCCCTTCCGTTTCTACGGCTTGTTTGCGCAAATACGTCACAAAACATGTCCGTGCTTGGTATCCCAGCATGCCCAAAATCCTCATCTTTGCAAAGAAATCATCGATTTTCTTTCATTTCTTATGGTTTCTCCACAAAAGGAGCCCAAACACACACTGTCCAAAGTCGCCATAACCGCTGCAAGTCGTATCTTGCAGCATTTCGACGGAAAAAGACACATTACAGACCCGACAACGTGCTAGCGGATGTTACCATGGAGCTGCTGGCTTCAGAAAACGCTAGTACTTATAGTACAAACCTTATCTTCCTCTTCTATAAGCCGTCAACCAACTTTTGCGTAACTGAGCTATTCTCAAACTCGATCGTGCGCTCGGTCGCAGCCATTACGCACAGCAAGTCCGCTACTCACACACCATGTCTTCGACCATATATACATAGTTTTTGCAATTTGCAAAGGCTAAAAATAAAAGGAAAATAATATAATATCAAAATATAAAGGGAGAAACACCTTTAGTGTGTCAGCATATCGTTTGGTTACCATGTGTCCATTTGGGTCTCCAAATGTCCTTTTAGACCTCCGCCTGGATCTCTTCATGGAAGAAACACTGTAGAATAGTCATACTTTGTCCAATCTTCTTCAAATTTGAGGCAGTTGTTCACTGATAGTGTAGTTACAGCCCTATACTGTCCTTTACCTGTACAGATACAGCTACATGCAGTTATTTACACTGAAAGATACTTTTTTATTTTATGTGGACAAACATCTTAAACTGACTTTTACTGACTCCAAAGGCCCACTGCTCTGTTTCTGTATGACCTACAGGTTTTCTGACACTTTTGATGCATATAGTCAGAGTGGGCCCCGGGACACTTTGTACTTGAAAAGTTGGGCCCCGAGGTCAAAAAGGTTAAGAACCCCTGTCCTAGTGTACAGTAGGTGGTACAGTCACATAACAAGACTTCGGTCATCATTAAGTCAGACAGGAAATAAGAAAATAATGGAGGTCTTAGAAAACAAGGACTGTGGAAAACACTAGATACAGTATGACGTATTGTGCCTGCATAATGTATTGTTTCTGTATTTGGTACCAAAACCAAAATGCAGCGGTCTGACTGAGCTTGAATCATAAGAGAATGACTACGGCTTGTAACAATGCAAAGCAGGGAGTGTTGACGGTGCTCTTTGTCTCCACCTTGATGCGGCTGACGGCCTCCTGCGCCTGCATCATGCGGATGTTCTTGGACGGTGTCTTGTCCGACAGCAGCTGGGTGGAGCCCAGGTAGTTAGCTGCAAAGATGATCCCATCGATCAGGTCCTCTGGGTCACATGGGCCTGGGACTGGAGGGGGAGAGCGCTTCAGTCTCACTAGATGACACAATGTTTACCCTCCCACTCTGAGATTAATACAGTAAGTAGAAGAAGAAGAACTTCATTAATCCCTCAATTGACATTGTTGTTGCTGGTATTCATGACACACACATGCACACTGGGGACCGATAGACATGCATCAGTGGAGTCGTCAGAGCGAGGGGGCTGCCACGTAGTACACGGACAGATATAGCACATACATGTTCAATAATCTCATTATATTGGAGAATTGTCTGGAAAATCCATCTACGTTTAATGAGGTTAATAATTTGGTTAAGCTAGAAGATACAAATTAATAAATGATCCAATAAAAGCAGACCAATGCACACGGGTTTAGTCCTGGTAAGTGTTACAGTATCAGGCAGTTGCTAATAGCCTACAGTGGTGTCACTTTAGGTAAAGCCCACAGAGTCCTGCTTTAGCATGTTATTGAGACGTTAAGACATTATTGCATATCAGAACCTGAAAGACAGAATGTAGTATGTCCCGTCTTGGTACATTACAGTTCTCTGGTAGTCATAATGTCTCCTTTCAAACACTGTTAGACAGCATTATGAATGCTGAACTCATCATACATCATGTCATCCACCCCTTACAATATTTCATAAACCCTGTTCCAAGTTATCATACATGTTTATAATCAAAGAGTTAAATAAAGCCTAATAAATACATTATGTCTTATGAATGTGCTCATAATGCATTATAGACATGACCTTCATATAAAGTGTTGCCATGATTTGTTACAATATGGCTAATGTTCTTATTACTGGTTTATTACTGATCTATAAAGCATTGACAGATAATTTACGAACGCATTAGTTACATCTTTTAAACCCTAAAGGGGAGGCACGACCGGTTACTAGGGGAAAGGATGTAACAAAAAGATATATCTACAAACATATTTATATATGTTATATTATTTACATATATATTTAAACATGACATTTCAGAAAACGTGTGACACAATAAATCATGGTGTTGATGTGAGTGATGAAGTGGTGAAGTTTCATGGTGATATCTGTGAGTTCATGTGTGACTCTGTTCACCTGTAGAGTCTCTAAATGTGAGTAATGTAACTAAAGGTCTCTTTAAAGGACGTTTCCTCTCATCAACTCACTTCAGCAGCTCTTACATGTAGCAGACTTTACTCTCACTGTTCTCTGTGTGCTGAAGGTTCACACAGAGCGCTTTGTTCTCATCACTCACACAACATTTTATTGATAGATAAACCCTCATTTTCACATTTCAACATACCTTTTCAGGAAACTGGTAATACAAAAAACTATTGTCCTATATAGTGTAAGTAAACCCCCAGTGTCTCTCCTGAAGCATTTTGCAGCCTTAATCCACAGTTATTACACAGACACTACAATGTGCATCTCCAGGAAACAACTCTGGCCTTCAGGTGTTATTACCATTCACATCAAGAGGAGACAGGTGTTGGGGTCTGAGCATATGGCTTCAACATGTGCTGGGAACAAAGAGAATAGGCCTTCCCTTTTGCAAGCAAAGGTTTCATCCTGATTGTGGTTTGATGAGAGCAAACCCCCTCTGGAAGGAATTTCACACTAGGGTGTGAATTCCCCCCCCCCCCCCCCCCAAAAACTATGGTTCTTGCATGCACCGCTGCAATCTCATTGGCCGAGAGCCAAGACAGCACCAGGACCCCTGTGGTTAAACCACTGTCCGACAAAACTGCCTGCAGTTCACACCTCCATGCTTTTTTCCTTCGACCTCCGTCGAGCAGGGAGCACACCAACGCTCTCTTCCCTCTGGACTTCGTCCTGGGGCCAGAAGAGGCACCGGGCCCTTCTCCCCCCCCCCCCCCCAGCGCCACGCTGACAACAGAAGGCCCCCGATGAGGACCGCGAGTCCTCATCCAACCCTCCGGCAGGAAGACGTCTAATCCTCTCCTGACCGATGATTACCGGGAGACGCACGGACCACGCCGTCTCACCCGAAGTTTCACTGTGCCCGCTGCAGCGAGAACAGATCGGACCCGCGCTTGCTCCAAAGCGAGCCGCGCCACAGAGGTCCGACCCCACGCCGGCATCCCCATCACGGGAACGAGCCCCGTCGCAAAGAAGCTTCAAACAGTAAGCGTTCATGGCATCTTGGGCATAGCTTAGCAATAGCTTAGCATGGCTTAGCTTAAATTAACCTAAGTTTCATTCAGGTTAATTCATTTATGTGTTATTATTCCCGCACCCTGTTGTGTTCAATCACTGTCTCGTTACACCGCGTCATTGCGCAATTATCGCGGACCACGGAGCCCCGCTATATATATTGTGTATTGCCTGTCGTAACTGCCTGCATTAGATTCATCGCTGCTGGTGAATGGAAAGTTTGTGTATTATCACTGAAAGACTGAACCTACGGTGGCGGACCGTCGTCTCGCCGACCGAGTTTCGGGGTGATAGGAAGACAATACTCTCATCTCACCGCAGTGATAAAGATCTGTTTTGTTTGGGAATTTTCATTTATTTTATTACACTTCGTGTGATATTCTCTTTTCTTAAATCAGCTCTGTGAGCGGAGTGTAGAACCGTGGCTATCATGCACACGCCGCCGCCAGTTCCTACAACAGCGTCAGGCCTGTGCAGGATGAGACCAACTGTTCACACACTCGCTTCGACAACACACGCAGAAGCTTGATTCATGACCCCCACCTTTGCTCCCTTTCTTGCCTCTCCCCTAACTCACACACACATGTGCCTCACAGACACATGTGGTGACATACAACAACGCTTCCGCCAATTGGTCTGAGTCACTCGACTCCGCCATCTGGTGGCAGTTAGCTGTAGCGTCAAGCTCTCGTTTCACACATGAGATCCTCACACACACACACACATACACACACACACCCTCACCCATTTTATTCTTTTCTTTAGGTATTAGGCATATAAAATTGTATGATAACGTTTGTTGGTTGCAATATTAATTGATCTGATCATTTATTATTCTGATTTAATAAACCCTGTTATACTTTAAGGAGCAGTCGTCTGTGATTACTTGTGCATATGTATGTAATAAGCTGGATGTAGTGGCCTGTGCTCGAACTTAAACCTTTACTTTCACTTCGAATGTATAGTCGTACCCGACTATTGACATTACGAGTGAACACTAATTATGAGACTTAGTTTTATCGTTTGGTTATCGGTCCCTGTTCGCAGGGTGGTGCCCCGTTATTATTAATAATCATGAATAATTGTTACTTACATTAATAATTCTATTGATGTCAAGAATTCAGTTTCTTAAATGCTGATAACTCGAACAAGCCCCTATTGATCCCAACACAGGCCTCTGTATCTCAAGGTAAGAGATCAGTGTGTGAAGTAGGAACGCTATGCCCCGCTTAGCACCCCATGTTAGGAAGAACGTCTTGCACACCCCCACCGGAGATACAACTTGATAAAGTGCGCTCTTGGATGCGGGATGCAGTCCCATGGAGGCTGCCCGGCTTTACTCTGGTTCCGTCTGATAACAAATACTAAAAGTTTGTTTGTGGTGCGTTTCACAGTCTCTAGCAGCCATCTGGTCTTGGATTGTCTATGAGGCACTTTAATATTCTCTGTGAGTGTCAGAGACATTGCTGCTGACCATTTCCCATCCTTTCACCTCACGCAGCGCCTCCCTCAGACTCCTGGCTTTGGAAGCACTCACCTTCTACATATGTGGGGAAGGACGCGAGGCTTCTCCTGGACTATTCATGAAAAACAGAGAGCAGAGGGATTTCCTTTCAAACATGACTTCAACGTGATGTGCAAAAGTGAGAATGGGACTAGAATATGGAATGAAGAGTGAAGAACACACACCTCTTTACTGGAGGGGGAAGATTCAAAGCGGTCGTCCTGCAGCAGATGTCTGCTGGAGGACTCTGCTCCTGGAGGGGAGGGCGAGCCGGAGCTGGGCGACTGCAGGGAGAGAAGAAGCAGAACACAAAAATAAAAGTGAAAAGTGAAAAAGCTATCGGCGGAAGCGACCGGATTTATAAACAGGTCGTCTTACACGTAGATGTGGAATGAAGGACATTCGGCATGACTAGAAAGCTTAAGGTCTAGTGTTGTAATTCAAATTTTGCAAGTTTTTAGTGAGCACCCGAGAACACACGTTCGGTTCACGCATGTCAGAATGATCTGAACTCGGCACAAAGGTGCACCAAACTGTGTGGAGGTGTGAAGCCAGAACACTTGTATCGTTGCAGACGCCTCGCACGGCTAACGTCGAGAGTGCTAGCGACACATCTCATCCCGCTCAGAGTCGGACGGATCGCCGCTTAGAGGCAAAACATCCCGACGCATCAGCTGTGTGTGGAAAGGAGGGGTCATTGTCATCACACAGAAACATACAGACCAGCAGGCAGCATGCCGCAGGCTACGGCTCAGATGAACGGGCTGCTGTCGTCGTCGGGGACAGGACTTCCTCTCGCCGGGTCTTTCCATGGAGATAGTCGTGGTTTTGTTGGTGCGGCTTTTGAGATATCTGTCTCTGAAATTTCTGCCTCAACCCCGAAACAACTAAGGTGAAGACATTTTATTAAAATTTTTGTCTGGATTCTTTTAGAATTTTATTGATAGTTTATTTATTTTTTAACAGTGTAGTTATGATCGTTTTATATGATGAATAAAATGTTTAGTGATCTAAATATTATTTTCTTTTCTTATTTGATCGTCTTTTCAAAATAAACTTCCGTGATCACAGGAAACGTACAGTAAGTACTCTTAATACGTAGCATGTACACAGCGTACCACGACATCCTCCCCCAGCCCATCGTCTTCCTCTTTACACGTCAGTTGCTCTGCCCGTCTGTAATAATGAAGCAAATGCTTTTACATTGAAGTTATTTGAAAGCCGTGTGCGTCTCATGCACACGCTAAGGGAGCCTCTGTGTGTTGGGAGTGAAAACGGCCTGCATTTTAATATGCATGTATTTCAATTATTAAGTCAACTAAAAAATGCATTCACCTCAAAAAACATCACACATCAACAACCCAATAGTATATAAAGTCGTACTGTTGATACTAAATAGTGTTGATTTGTACTTTAACTGAGTTCTTCCTTCATAGTGTGGTATTATTTGACTGAACTAAAGGATCTGAATAGTTCTTCCATCATTATCTTCTGTCATTATCGCAGGATGACTAATAGACATGACTTAATAATAATAATAAACTATCAGCTGTGAGAGAAAGAGCCATACGAGAAGAATAGAGACAAATAATACCGAGTTGGAAGAGCAGTAAGCGTAGTATTTTGGTGACGATCGGCATATCTTACGTTGACGTACGGAGATAAGCTTCTTAATGAATCCTCAAAAGAGCTTTCCAATGAGAAGTTCGGTCCTACAAACATGTCATCTTGTGTCATTAAGAACTCTCAACAAACTCACGAGACAATTGATTCCACCACTACTACAAGCCATCACTTCACCGCGCTAATATCAAAGAAGATCACAAAGCCCTCGACCTGTCCATACCTCATCTCCACCACGCTGCTCGGGCTGCTGCTCCTGCTTGGCTTGTTCCTCCTCCAGCTTCTCTACTTGATAGATCCAGAAGTTTTCCATGGCTTTCGACGAATGCACAAAACCCAGCTGAAGCAAACAACAAGACGCCACAGACGGACTGGTGTTGAGGGCGGTGGCGTGCGGTTTAAAATGCAACACCGGTCATCTACGCACGGGGAGTCAGCTGCTCGGGTGACACGCTCGGTAACAGCTTCGTTGGGGAATCAACAGGCCGGGTCTGAGCCTCTGTCTGTGTATCGGCCTGGATTTGCTCTGACAGCATGACGTTGTGTCTTTATTCGTCAAATTCATTTACACTTTATGTTGAGGACGCATTCATTACAAGATGAAGTTTAAAGCAGAAGTGCTGGTACGTTCCGATCACGGTGATACAAACAGAGAAACAGCCGATGTGCTTCTGTTATTGGATACTCAGTGAATTATTGAACTGGTGTTGCCCTTTACCTTCTTCTCTCTCTCACCCTCACTGAATAAATCATTGGGAGGAGGGGGGAGACAACAGGAGGGGGTGAATACCAAATGGATCTGTATTCAGGCCGAGAACAATGATGGATAAGAAAGAAGGCTATCCTAGTGACAGGGAGTATGGAAAGGTTTCTGAGCAGAGGCGGATCTACGGATGGGCCTCGATGTGTGCAGGCCCGCCCACATTGACAGCTTGCAGATATATGAAAAAAATGTAAAAAATAAAAATATTGGCTTTAATGTTTTGTCTTTGTGATTAATAATGTGTCATTCACCAGCATGGATAATGCCATAATGATGAGGCCTGGCTCACGCATGCGCAGGCGAGCTACTCGTCGGTTCAAGTCCAGACTAGTCCTAAATGATAAACGCCGCCCCAATTTACTTTTCTCCGTTTTTTGATTCTCCGTTCATTGTGGAGGTATGAGAGAAGTTTACTTCAAGAATTCAAGGTAACATGGGGTGAGTCATTGATATATATAATGGTCATTTCTGGGGGGTGTAGTATTCCTTTAAATCCTTAAACGGACGGTTTAGGTCGATGATTGAAAAACGCGGCAGAAACACTTCTTGCGTGGACAGTGGACACCGTCACTGACATTATTTGAGCTGTAGCTTGCCAGAATTGTACGCGTTATGACAATGTGCCGCCATCTGTTGCACACGGAGGTGATGTCACATGATGTTTTGCCTCTAAGCTGCGATTTGTCCAGTCGGACACACTCAGTCTCTGAGCCTCTGTGGGACCAATACTGCTGATGGTATACATGAAGTGTTCCGGTCTTTCTGCCCATTCTCACCACTCTGATACCACTAGAGGTAAATGAGAAAACATTTTGTTTTTCATTTGGTTGACTTCAACCTTTAGAATAAGTGAAAAACAAAAAACACATTTTCTGCAAACAATAGTTGACTAACAGAACAGACACAATATCTAATACAATGTGATGAATAGTAGCCAGAGCTGCTCTACTTACATCAGCCCCGAGTGATGGCTGGAGGTCACACTCTGCAGTGGGGCTCAGGTCCTGCCTCATTACCCAAATGGGTTCCTTGGGCTCATCGGGTGTGTATGGAGATCTCACCGTTCTGGTTTTCACCTCCTCTATGGCCTCCTTAATGTCCTTGATGGCCAGGGATATGGCGTCCCTCTTCTCTCGACTGTTCCTCACTGCTACAAGCTCCTCTGAGGGACTCGCAGCCTGTTTCCCAGCTGGCTTCCCTGGGTTGGTAGACTTTTTGTCTGAGTCGGTTTGGGACTCATGTTGTTGGGTTTTTTCTTCACCCTGCTGAAGCTCGTACTCTTCATCTATGGCGTCTTCCAGAGCACGGTGAAGACTCTGAGAGCTCAGGCTTTCTTTGACCTCAGCCACGATACTGTCAATGTCCTCGTCCTGGTCGCAGCTGTCGGTGCGTGGGTACGGGGCAAACTCGGCCTCCTTCTCCGGGCTGTCTGACTCTCCATCCGAGCGTTCGTCGTAGTGGCGCAGACGGGAGCCCACCGCTTCCTGCTGATGGTAGTGCCCACCACCCGCCCGGACTTCCAACAGCTGAAAGCCAGCGCGCCTCTGTCGGAGTGACTCCGTGTCCTCGGCCCTGTCTGCAGCAGATGAAACTGATGCGGGAGCATCACAGATTTCCTCGTAAACGTGCTCAGAGAGGGAGTAAATGTCATATGGCTCGGAGTAGGCTTCGTCCGCAAGGACACCGTCTAAACTCTCCAAGCTCTGACCAGCGGAGACATCGGCCCTTTCTCCGGAGTGGCTAAGGGGCTGGGTGTAGACGTAGTTGGAGTAGCCAGCGTTCAGCATCTCCTCTGCTTCATCCTGTCTCTGGGAGTTTTGAATATCAGGCAGGGGTTCACGTGGCAGTGGCTGGGGCTGAGGAGGATAGTTAGGATGTAGATGTTGGTGTTGCTGTTCAGCCTCGGCACTCTCAGTGTACCCCTCCGCCTCCGGCCGAAGCTGGACTCCGTAGTTCCCCGCCTCGTCCTCCGCCTCTGGCTGCCCCTCAGGCTCCAGGGACATCATCACCAGACCATCGTCCCCCTCGGCCCGGTCAGTATGGGTGTGGAAGCCGCTCTCGGTGCTCGCTGAGCGGGCCAGCACTGAATCGTCCCTCTCTCGCTCATCTTCCTGGGTCATCTCCGCGTGGTGCTGCTTCTCCTGTTGTTGTGACAAGTGTTGTGCTCTCTCTGCCTCCCTCTGCTGCCTCTGTCGGTGCCTCTGCTGCTGGGCTCTGATCCGGGCCTCGCTGTCATCCTGTCGGCGATAACGTGTCACCGCAGGTCGGGGGATGGGCTGGGGCTGCTGGGGCTGCTGGGGCTGCTGGGGCTGCTGGGGCTGCGGAGACTGAGCTCCGAGTTGAAGCTCCGCGTCTTGCTCCTCCTGCGGTCTGCGCTGCTGGGGCTCCCTCGCTCTGCTGCCAGCGCTTCCTCCGGCAGGGGCTTCAAAGCGTCTGTAGCGCTTTTCCTGGTTGCTGGGGTTACGGGACCGGCTGTTGTGGTTATTGTGGCGGTGGCGAGGAGGGGCATCGGCCTCCTCCATAACCTCCTGGCCGAGCTCTGTCTCCTGGGGGTTCATGGCTGTCTGGTCCTGGTCGATTGAACTGAGTCAGAGAAAGGTTTTAAGAGTCCGTCATCAGCAGGTGCCTCTACGAGGTCAGGGCAAGGACTGCTGGGAAGAGACTGAAAGTGGCAGAGAACGGGAGACAATGTGAGTAAACAGAATGAGTATGATATGAGTGAAATGTATTGTTAAATGTATGGTCACACCAGACTCTGACACAGAAATTCGTGACTTCTTGCAAAATAGGGGGTCCTGGAAGTTTTGTGACAACTTGACTACTACAGGCTGATTGCCAAAATATTGCAGCTGGTGTGCTTCCACTCATACTCTAGCCAGCCACATTTGTATACCATTGACTTTTGACTCATAACTGTCTAAAGACCCATGCCTCTTTTGTGGAGCGGTTTGCACTCTGCCAGTTGCCGGGGATCAAACGGCAAACCTTGTGGTTGGAGCCACAGCCGTGCAGTGGTACCTTTGGCTTGTCTCGTCCAATTGCCTCTGTAGGGTGATGTATTTTGGTTGGCCAACCAGGAAGTAAGCGTCGCACTGGTTCCCTCGACAAAAAACAAATGGGATTCTTCCATTGGATTTTAAATTAACACAGAAAATAAACGTTGGTGATACTAACAAGTTTTTTCAGCAAGACAATCTTCACAAATGAACATCACTTTTATGATCTTTGAAGCACGAACACAATCGTCGCGTAAAAATCTAACGTTAGGCTATAAACAAACTACACCACAGCTGCATGACTTCACGTCGCCACCACTGAGCCAGAGGCAGACTGGTGTTATGGTCTAACCATTCAAACACATTGACCTTGAGATGAGGGAACCAGAAGTACGAAAATGCTGACTCAGTTCCGGGTTTTAGGACTCATTCCTGCAGCACACTACATACGACAAAGATATACCATAATGTATCAAACTGCAATACATCTGACTTCATCATGTCACCACGGTCGCAGCTGTCCAAACACAAGACCTGCATATTAGGGGTGGGGGGGGAAATCGATACAGCATAGTATCACGATATTTTGCGTGGCGATATTATATCAATACACGGACGTCAAGTATCGATCTTTTATTATATAAACTATTTAAAAAAAAAAAAAATTAAAAAAAAATAAAAATCAAATCAATTGCTTTTTCAGTCCACTAGATGGTGCCGAGTTGTTTTCTGGTGAGGTCAGCAGAGGTGCCGGGTCTGCGTGCGTGATTGGTGGGAAGTTGGTCGAAACAAAGATGGAGACATCAGAGAAAGAACTCAGATAAAACATGTTGTTGACACAGTTTTCCTTTGGGGACATAATTTGAAGTTGAAAAAAGTAATAAATCGCAATATATGTTATCACAATACTCAGAATATCGCAGTATTGTGAAAGTATCGTGATAGTATCGCAGTATCGTGATAATATCGAAGTATCGCGATAATATCGTATCGCGAGATCTCTGGCGATTCCCACCCCTACTGCATATGCCTCCCTTCCCATCAATCTTCTGGCTGCTCATCACTCATCAACGCAGAGTGAACTGCAGGCTCAGCCATCAGTCAGAGGCAGCATCAACATATCGACTGTAGCACAGTCACTTCAGCCGCGGTTCATCACTATGCTCATCATTTAAAAAGACAACAGATTCAGCTTTCACAGTAAGCGCCTAAAACAAAGGACCGTCTTTGCTTTCTCGTATTGTTCTCTTCCGTGACCCCAATGAATTACTTGGTTTAATATTCTCCAGCAAAAAAAAACAAAAGAGGCAGAAAGAAAACACATAGTGGGAGACTGTTTTCACTGATTGTGCCCGCAGAGGGTTGTAACAAAAATGAGGACGTACTCATGCAAAACCATGAGAAAGAGAGCATGCCTGTTGGCGCTGCTGCAGGGTGAACCATCATAGCACTCGGTTAGCCTGCTGCCGGCTAATTCAAACGGAAGGGAAAGGCAGGACACTGGACAGAATACATAAGAGCCAAGCAGACAGAGATAGTGGTGACTTGAACCAGACTGGCAGTCTGAAGCCCTCTGGAGGCTACAATGCTCATTGCACAAAAAACATTTGCGCTGAATGCGCTGAATAAAGCAGTGCTGACAAAAGTGTGCACAAAGCAACTAACTTATAATCCCATTATATCATGACAGTAATTATAATGCATTATAAAAAAGGTTGTAAAGTATGACCCATGTAAAAAACAAATGACCAGCAATTAACAAATATTATGATACTTTACCTCAAAAAGTCATTATAACATGCTTTAGAATGTTTTCTGATTATTGTTGTAAAGCATTATTCATATTTATAAGGACTTATACAGTGCAAAAAGCAAATTATAATGCACTGTAAGGACATTTATAATGCATTATAACAGTGATTATAATGCATTGTAAGAACATTTATAATGCATTATAACAGTGATTATAATGCATTACAACAGTGATTATAATGCATTACAACAGTGATTATAATGCATTATAACAGTGATTATAATGCATCGTAAGGACATTTATAATGCATTATAACAGTGATTATAATGCATGTAAGGATATTTATAATGCATTATAACAGTGATTATAATGCATTATAACAGTGATCATAATGCATTATAACAGTGATTATAATGCATTATAACATTTAAGTATTTACCTTACACTTACATTTTACTCCGTCTGTATTTACTGGTATACTTAATAGCCTTCTTTACTGTCAATCCTGTGCAATATCCAATACGTTTAAGTATTATCTTACATTTTACATTTTACTCTGCCTCCGCCTGTATTTACTGGTATACTTAATAGTCTTCTTTACTGTCAATCCTGTGCAATATCCAATACGTTTAAGTATTATCTTACATTTTACATTTTACTCTGCCTCCGCCTGTATATACTGGTATATTTAATAGTCTTCTACTGTCAATCCCGTGCAATATCCAATACGTTTAAGTATTATCTTACATTTCACATTTTTACTCCGTCTGTACATACTGGTATATTTTGTATTCTTCTTTACTGTCATATTTCTTACTACTGTTTACTGTTTAGTCTATTTATACTACTTGATTTTTTTTATCTTCATTTATTACTTGTGAGCGATGCTGCTGTAATCCTGTAATTTCCCCACTGAGGGACTAATAAAGGATTATCTTATCTTATCTTATCTTATCTTAACATAACAGTGATTATAATGCATCGTAAGGACATTTATAATGCATTATAACAGTGATTATAATGCATGTAAGGATATTTATAATGCATTATAACAGTGATTATAATGCATTATAACAGTGATTATAATGCATTATAACAGTGATTATAATGCATCGTAAGGACATTTATAATACATTATAACTGATTATAATGCATTACAACAGTGATTATAATGCATTATAACAGTGATTATAATGCATCGTAAGGACATTTATAATGCATTATAACAGTGATTATAATGCATCGTAAGGACATTTATAATACATTATAACTGATTATAATGCATTACAACAGTGATTATAATGCATTATAACAGTGATTATAATGCATCGTAAGGACATTTATAATGCATTATAACAGTGATTGTAATGCATTATAACAGTGATTATAATGCATTATAACAGTGATTATAATGCATCGTAAGGACATTTATAATACATTATAACTGATTATAATGCATTACAACAGTGATTATAATGCATTATAACAGTGATTATAATGCATCGTAAGGACATTTATAATGCATTATAACAGTGATTGTAATGCATCGTAAGGACATTTATAATGCATTATAACAGTGATTATAATGCATTATAACAGTGATCATAATGCATTATAACTGATCATAATGCATTATAACAGTGATTATAATGCATTGTAAGGATATTTATAATGCATTATAACAGTGATCATAATGCATTTTAAGAGTGATCATAATGCATTGTAAGGACATTTATAATGCATTATAACAGTGATTATAATGCATTATAACAGTGATCATAATGCATTATAACAGTGATTATAATGCATTATACATATATACATATATTTATGATCTTATCTATATAACGCATCTTAAAGGAACACAGACAGCCGAGTGGTGATGAGCTCCTGGCAAACAGCGTTGTGGCGTATTACCGTAAGTACCGTAAGTGTGACAGGAACTCACTCACCTTTTGTTGTCAGCTGAACGTTGAGCGCAGTACTTTTAGATTCGGTGATGCTGTTTCTTCTGAAGTCCAACCTGTAACAGAGAAGAAGTCTCATTACAACATGAGTGCAGTCGACAATAAGAGCAGACAACCGTCTATCAAATCTAACTGTAACACGCCCAAGTCTATAACGTTGGCAAAACTTGTCTTGACAAAAATAGTTGAATAGCTATTCCATATACATATCACAGCCTTTGACTAGGGCTGGGCAATATATCAAAATGATATTGACATGGTGATTATCATGAGATGATCTAGATATCGTCTTAGATTGTAGATATCGTTATACCACCAACACCAGTTTTAGTGACTTTAACAATATCCATTTTTATATATTAAAGTCACGGTGGCGGCGAACGGGTGAACTTGTTCGGACGCGTGTTCCACAAACATTTCAATGTCCAATGCGCTGTCTTTCTTTAGATCCGTTGATCCTTTTATTTCAATCCATATTGGCACCGTAACAGAATACATGATACTTTACTTGGACACGATACCTTGACACGACACGTTGACACGATAACACGCTCAAAAACTGTGTGCTTCCCGGCCACACACACACCTGGTCCTCATTACCAGGCACTTACATATATGCACTTTTAAGTGAATGTGCCACCCACTGTTCAATGTCAGAACTGCATGTGTTTCCCTCAAAGACAAAATAAAACAACAAAACTACATTATGGCTCCAACACCAGTATTTTGTTCAACTCTACTATATCGTTGCAATATCAGTGTCGAGGTATTTGGTCAGAAATATATTTGATTTTCTCCAAATCTCGCAATCCTACTTTCATCTGAACATTTCATTCTTACATTCTGGAAATGTTTGCCCTGTAAAGTCATATTCTGTAACTCAAAAGCATAGATTCAGAAAACTCATTTAATCAGTGAATGACATTAGTCAACAACCAGTTCTGACGGAATGACTGGATGATTGGCTGTGATCGGTGATATTATGTACTGCTTCAGCAGGACGTGAACATTGTATCGATAAATGACAGCACCTCCTTCTCAGGTGCAGATGCTCTCCATGCTGTTTTTACACCTTATTGCAGGAAAAACCCTGTTTTTAGAGAAACAAACTTGAACATCAACATACTGTCTGTCGAAGAGGTCAGAGGTTCATATGAGACTGTATACATTTCTTTTTTTTTACTTTCCATTGTGCTTCAACAACAGGCCTACAAAAAAACACTTCCTGAATCTGAAAGTTTTGAAAGGCATACTGACAACTTCACTGCAGGAGTTGAGCTCAATGGGTTTTTCATGGGTCATGGGGACGATCACAAACCATCACAAGCAATCTGTTTGGTAAATTTGACCCATTAGTTCCAATAAAACTGAAAGCATGAAGTCAGCTGAGGCGGAGAGGGACTCCAATGCTCAATTTGCTGCAGGTGAGCTAGCTGCCTTTATTAACCCTGAAGCTCCGGCTTCAGACGCTTCAAAGTCCCCCAGTGCAGCTCAGCCGCTTTAAGAACTCTTTTGTCCCCTTGTCCATCAAAGCCCTGAATGGCAAGCTAACAAGCTTAACTATACACTACTGGTGCGTTATACAATGGGCAGTGTGAAATGTGTTTGTTGGCCGGTGGCAGTCTTTTGTAAGTACTGTAGGTACTGTGTGTGTGGGTATGTGGACTGGCGACAGTCTGTGTATGTAATGTATGTATGCAATATGTTATTTGTATTGTATTGTTTTTTAACAGCAGACACTGTACACTGTATGTATGTTTCCAAGACAAATTTCCTTCGGGACAATAAAGTCTATCTTATCTTATCTGATCATCCAGTAAGCAGAGAGGCAGGTAGAGGATACAGTGTAGTGGGACGGGACTTTCCACATAGCACGTTGCAATTTTCGTCTCGCTCACAATCTGAACGGCTGCAACTATTGAATATCCGTACAGGCGCGGATGCTTCGAAAACGCCTCTTGCTATGTGGCGAGTCAGGCAAAACAGCTGAGGCGGAGAGGGACTCCAAATGGGTCCAAAAATACAGAATCCAGAAAAATGAATTTGGCACCAGAGCATCTTTCTTTGGAATGACAGTTCTCACATCAATTACTTATCATTGGTGGTGTAACGGATCACAGATCGATCCATAATCGGTTCGGATCACCACTCAGGTTTTTTCTTTTTTTTTTTTACAGTGTAATCATCATAGTGTGTAATAAAGTGTTACTGCTGCGGTTCCTTTTCAAGTAAAAAGTCTCCGAATATCAAAGAGTGTCAGTAGCCCAAAGTTCTTTGCTTTCAGTGTTCTTGAAATTATTTTAATTAATAAATGGAAAGCAATTTCCATTGGTGATGCAAAAACTGATCCAAACCGTGATCCGAACCGTGAGGTTTGTGATCCGTTGCATCCCTACTTATCATCGCGTATCATCTTGAAAACAGGAATGTGTTGACTGACCGACCAACTTTAACATCCTTACCAAGCAAACAGGTCACCTCCATAGAACGGTCCCTAAAAGCTGCCCATTTCGTAATATTTTAAAAAACCTTAAAAAAAAGAGAAACATTCTCGGGACGTTCCCAGGAGGTTATCTAAAGGTTACTGTATAAGCCTTTCAAAAATAATTTCCCCCCCGTAAAACTGATGAGTAATACCTTCTACTTTTTACTTGACCTATGGCGTAGCCATAGCAGCTCGGCTCTGTCTGTCAGACAACAACACGGACTCTGCTATGAAGGATGAAATCTGGTATTTTCTCCCCTAATGCCATAATAGCTAAACTACAGTGCCAATCAACAGGCGCAAATTCACATATATTTGTGTCTCTGCATTGACTAGGTGTGTAATCTCACTGTATGACTGGTAGACTACTTCAGTTAACTGACACTTCGCTAAGCCCCACTGCAACTCCGTCAAGCTGCCGGAGCTACCCTTTAGCCCACACTGTCAGTAAGTGCATTTCCTGAATAAGTACTATTCCATTGAGAAACCAAAAAAAGTGATTTCAGAGAGAAGCAGACAGAAGGGTTTACAAATGTGTTTGAAGGATATATTGAGGATGTCAAAATGATTCAGCAGAGAAAACAGGTTCAAAAGATAAAGATAGAAGCTAAAGCTACAGATCACAGTGTAAAAGTGAAGCTCCACTTAACGAAAGAGGGCAGATCTTTATTCACTATTACGTTCATTAAAAAGCAAAAGCAGTAGCTGGTGTAACATTAGCTCCAACGTTACGTACCGGTCCCAAAGACCCCAAGACCCAAGGACTTCAACAGCTTCAGACCGGTGGCGTTAACATCCCACCTGATGGAGAGGCTGGTCCTTATACATCTCTGCCCCCTGGTGAGCTCATCTTTAGACCCACTCCAGTTCGCTTACCAATCTGGCATCGGGGTGGATGACGCTGTCATCTACCTGCTACACAGATGCCTTTCTCACCTGGAAAAGGCTGGAAGCACTGTGAGAGTCATGTTTTTTGATTTCTCCACTGCCTTCAACACCATCCAGCCTTTACTTCTGAGGGACAAGCTGGAGCAGACCGGGGCTGCATGGATCTTGGACCACTGAACCAGGACTTTATAGGATGCTACCAGCGGAACCACCTCAAGATCAACTCTGGTAAAACCAAAGAGCTGAACATCCAGGGAATGGACATTGAGATGGTGAGATCTTATAAGTACCTGGGTGTTCACTTGAACAATAAACTAGACTGGACTGATCACACACATGCACTTTATAAAAAGGGTCAGAGCAGACTCTATCTGCTGATGAGACTGAGGTATTTTGGAGTGCAGGGAGCCCTCCTGAGGACCTTCTTCGACTATGTTGTGGCATCAGCCATCTTTTAAGGAGTGGTCTGCTGGGGTAGCAGAATCTCAACAGCCGACAGGAAGAGACTGAACAAACTTGTCAAGAAGGCCAGCAGTGTGCTGGGGTGTCTACTGGATACGGTAGAGGTGGTGAGACAGGAGGATGATGGCTACGCTATTGTCCCTGACCCCATGCGGGATGCCCTGGCAGCTCTTACACCGAAGGAGAGGTACCACAGGTCACAACCAGCTGTGCTCCCAGTAGAACCACCATAAACAAAAAATCTGTGCAATATAAATGCACTGTGCAATACAATTATTCTGTCTGAATAATAATTAATTATTGTGTTGGGGTCTGGCAGCCACCTGCTGGCTGACTGAGCTCCTCACATGCTCCTCCTGACCCAATGGACTCTGATCCTTAACCCCCACCTCTCACCCTGAGGCTTGACCCTCCATTGGCCGAAACAGGGCCCCCCGCTGTGCAGACAGACTCGTTTATAAGCCAGAGCACAGCCGAAAATCGCTGTTCTTCACCCTGGACATCCGTCCCTGGGACGCAAGGAGACACATCAGCTTTCCCCCTCCCCCCAGCATCGCGCTGGCGACGAAAGCCGCGAGGAACACGCGGCCTGCAAAGCCTCCAACCCTTGTCAAACCCTGACAGGTCTTATGCCATTTTCGCTGGTCGAAAACAGCAGTTGTTCTTTTTCTGAGTCTGGCCTCCTCACGACACAACGGACGAATCCCTTCCACGATTCCTCCCCGTGTTGTTTTTTTCTTTTGTGTGCACATTCCAGCAGAAAGAAGCTGAAACCTCCCTTCTTCCCCGATGACTTCCCGGCAAGACCACGCCGTCTTAAGCTGAAATAAGATCATCCTCTCTGCAGCGAGGATTGATCACGTCCTGCGCCCGCTCCAGAACGAGCCGCGTCAACGGACCGAAACAGCCGCCGCTTAACCAGCCGCGCTGATCTGCAAGCAGCCCCACAAAGGAGCCACAATTCGCAGCGGACACTCTCCCCGCCGCAAAGAAGCGTCTACCAGTAAGGTTCTTGTGCATCTGGGCTAGCTTAGCTTAAATTAACTTTACGTTAATTCAGGTTAATTCATTTATATGTTGATATTCCCGTGTTTTGTGTGTTTCGTTACTATTGCGTAATATCAAGGTATTGCGCAACACCCAGCGGACCCCAGCTCCGCTCCACTGTGCATTGCCCGTATTCTGTTCGCGTTAAAGACACCGTCGCAGTATACGGAGGTAAATACACAAACATCACGGACCAGAGAAGTTCCGTTTGTATTGTGTATTAACTGCATTGACTGTTTTCTTTGGGATTATTTTCATTCATTTGAATTCAACTTTGTGGGATATTTCTCTCTTCATTAACTCGGCTCTGTGAGTGAGCTGAGTGCCGTGTTCATCACTGCGTAAGCTGCCGACAGTTCAAGACGACAACGGTATGCTTATGCAGGATAGAATAACGTACTTATGCTCCTCAGGATATCGCAGCAGAAGTTTGATTTATGTTGACTTACGATTTCTCTCCCCCTTTTCTTGGCTCACCCTCCTGCCAACACAGCAGGAGGTGACCCCCACTCTCTCTCTCTCTCACGTAAACGCACGCACATAGTCTAACCCCTGGGGGAAACCCCGTTCAATCGATTGCCCCACACACGCACGTGCCTGCACAGACACACGTGGTTACATACAGCAACATTCACGCCACCTAGTGGTAGGTTAGCGGTAGCACCGTCAAGCCCCTCCTTTTCACATACGTCATCACCTCCAGTCTCACCCCCCTTCTGCTAGTTTGGCTAGCGGCCATCTTTGTAGTCTTTGACTGTGAGTGTTAAGGGCCCCCACCCCCCCCCCTTCCTTTTATACACAGACACACACACACACACACGCACATACACACATACTTATATACACACCCTCCTCCCCATTTCATTCATTTCTTTAGATATTAGGTACATAAAATAGTATGACAGCGTTTGTTGATCGCAATATTAATTGATCTGATCATTTATTATTCTGATGTAATAAACCCTGTTATATTTTAAAGAGCAGTCGTCTGTGATTACTTGTGCATATGTATGTGATGATCTGTATGTTGTAGCCTGTGTACGGACTCAAACCTTCACTGTCACTGATGAGTGACTACTAATTATGAGACTTAGTTTTATCGTTTGGTTATCGGTCCCTGTTCGCAGGGTGGTGCCCCGTTATCATTAATAATCATTAATAATTGTTATTCACATTAATAATTCTATTGATGTCAAGAATTCAGTTTCTTAAAAGCTGATAACTCAAACACGCCCCCTATTGATCCCAACAATTGAATTCAGGGAATAATGATGTTTAGATTAACATCCTTTGTTATCCTTTTGTTCTTCCTTCTCATATTGATATCAAAATTCCTCCAAACCGAGTTCTGACTTAAGGGGATTCATTAGTAGGAAGTAGTGGTGCAATGGATCATAAAACTCACGGTTCGGATCGGATCAGAGTCACGGATCGGATCAGCACAAAAGAAAAAAGGGAGTACATTTTTTACCGCTGATAGTATTTGCTAATCATTGCTGATCCATATTGTTGTTTGATTATACAGCTGGTCTACAAGGATCCAGACTATTTTTCTGCCATTACATTACAGTCATTTAGCAGACGCTTTTATCCAAAGCGACTTACAATAAGTGTATTCAACATCGGTTTTCGAGAGAACTAGTCACCAGAAGTCATAAGTGCATCTCCTTTAAACAAGCATCTAAGAGCATAAACCAGAGCAAGAGTACAGTGCAGAAACAAACAAATGCAATAAGTGTCACAAACTAATATGAATAGAATAAGTGCAATAAGCTAATATGAATACAATAGATGCTAAGTAAGTGCTAAGTGGAAGGCTCAGGGTAGGCCTTCTTGAAGAGGTGAGTCTTCAGCCTGATGAAAGATGGGCAGTGACTCTGCTGTCCTGACGTCAGTGGGGAGTTCATTCCACCACTGAGGGGTCAGGACAGAAAACAGCCGCGACCGGGTCGATCGGCCGCAGGGACCTCTGAGCGACGGGGCAACCGATCACCCCGAGGCAGCAGAGCGAAGAGCGAGGGCGGGGGTGTAGGGCTTGACCATGGCCTGGAGATAGGAAGGAGCTGTTCCTTTCACTGCCCTGTAGGCTAGCACCAGAGTCTTAAACTGGATGTGAGCTCATACAGGGAGCCAGTGTAGAGAACGGAGAAGGGAAGTTGTGGGAGAACTTGGGGCGATTGAACACCAGACGAGCTACCGCTTTCTGGACAAGCTCCAAAGGTCTGATGGCCGACGCCGGCAAGTAGTGAGTTGCAGTAGTCCAGGCGGGAGATGACAAGAGCCTGGATTAGCACCTGCACCATCTCATCAGTGAGGAAAGGGCGAATCCTCCTGATGTTGTAGAGCAGGAATCTGCAGGAGCGTGTAACCGATGCAATGTTAGCTGAGAACGACAGTTGGCCACCGCCCCGAAATTCATTTCAACCACTCTGAAGTCAGTTTAAACCATCAAACATTCTAAATGTTATCGTTATAGTCGTCTATAGTGGGGTTTCTTCTTAATAAAATTACAAAATTCAAATGATAAGGAAATAAAAGATTGTATCTTATGGATTAAAACAAGTATTTTCGTTAGTAGGTTTATTGATGTATTATAATCTGTTGATAGTTAATGTAAACAGGTTATACTTCATCTCTCGTGGTGTCACGGATCACGGATCGATCCGTGATCCGTTCGGATCAGCCCTCACGGTTCGGATCACAATTCACAATTGTGATCCGCGGATCACAATTCACAATTGTGATCCGCGGATCAAAATTCACAATTGTGATCCGCGGATCAAAATTCACAATTGTGATCCGCGGATCAAAATTCACAATTGTGATCCGCGGATCAAAATTCACAATTGTGATCCGCGGATCAAAATTCACAATTGTGATCCGCGGATCAAAATTCACAATTGTGATCCGCGGATCAATAGAGTATTTTTTTTTTTTTTTTTTTACAGCGTAATCATCATAGTGTGTAATAAAGTTCTACTGCTGCTGTTCCTTTTCAAGTAACAAGTCCCCGAATATCAATGCAGAGTGTCAGTGAACACATATACAGCAGTAGTGTGTTCACGTGAACGGAGCAGCTTAGAAGCATTTAACGGTGAAGTCATGGCGAGCGGAGGAACATGAGAAGCCGCGGCGTCATTTAAGTCGCAAGTTTGGGGACATTTTGTCTTCCGTGTAACGTATAATGACGGATGAGGGTGGTGGACAAAGCGTTACAGTATGTAGGCGTTATTTAAAGAGAAAGACACACGACAACGGCAAAGCATCGGCATGTCCACACATGACGGGGACGGGGACACTCCGGTGTAGAAAACAAAGGATTTCTAAATCTGGTTAAAATGCTTGAGCCACGCTACGAAGTCCACTCACGCACCCACTTCAGTGTGAAGCTGTTCCAGGCGTCTATGAGAAGGAAAAGACTGTGACCGCTTTCACCATGGCGGAGTAATTCTTAGTCCGGCGCTGTAGACACGCCCCCTCTGTGAGAGTCACACACACACACACACCTGGTTCAGGTGCTGACAGAAGTATCAGAGTGAAGCTAGACAGGCCCAATAATATTCCAGTCACCACAGAAAGGTCGACCCTCTCCCCAGACAATGGAGATATTCTCATCTTTTTGAAAATAATGTCACAGTAATGGTAAACATTATTGTGTATTTGAATGGCATCACCTGACAGGAAGTAAACATAGACCCAAGTTGTTGCCAAACAGTGGAAGCTAGCTCACTGGCTGTTTCTTTCTTTCACTATTGATGAAAGGACGAGGATATCAGAATTGAGTATTCTTGAATGTTTTATTATTATTTATTTATTTCATTTTGTTTCAAATTGGACATCTTCAATATTTTTGTTTTCATGTAAGACTATAGGCCAAAGTTCTTTGCTTTAAGTGTTCTTGAAGTTCTTTAATTAATAAATGGAAAGCAAAGTTATATTTGTCTCCTCCCCTTTTCTTTGTTGATCCGAAAAATGATCCGTGATCCGTGACTCCTGAACCGTGATCCGAACCGAACCGTGAGGTTTGTGATCCGTGACACCCCTATTCATCTCTAATATCTATTTATGTTGCTGTGTTACAGATTACATGTAAACACATCATGATTACGTTATAATTTACCTTCAGCCAGTACTCATGTTCACTGAAGGCATCATCATGTAACTGAACTGATCTGTCAGTTTAAAATTGGTTGTTTACAGTGTAACATTATCAGAGATCAGCAATTAGAAAAGCATAAATGCAGATGTCCTGAATGCATATTGTCAGTAAACTTTTATTTCACACTGTTGGCTGTTTTTCCTCCACCTACACCTCCTCTGATCATGAATGAGCAGCAGGGTTCTAACTGCTGGGCTACTGAGGGAAGACAGACCGATGGGGCCTTTACAGGAAAAACTGGAGATGTTAAGGAGGATATCAGAGCTGAAACAACCCTGTGATGTTTGTGCTGATTGTCGAGATGCTCTGAGAAAGGTCACTGATTGGAATGTTTGCAATCCTGTAAATAAATTATGGGAATGGGAGTGGCACTGGAGTGCAGGAGCACTGGCCCAGTCTACAAGATGCAACAGGATTCAAGCCATAGAGGAAGAAAAACTCTCACAGCCATCTATGTAGGAGCCATAATCAATCAATAGGAGTCACTAGTGCAGAAAGAAGGGCCCTCACTAGCTTCCCACCAGCAAACAAGTCCAATTGACTTCCTTAGAACGAACAATAAAGCCAAAGGAAAATTGAGCATCCCTGTGCTACGGATTATGAATTGTTCCTCTCTTGATATGCACGCCTTGTCAAGACAATCTGACTCCAGTCCATGAACACCGGAGCCCCCCGGGGATGGTTGCTCAGCCCCCTCCTGTTCACGCTGTACACCCACGACTGCAAACCTGAGACATGAGACACAGAAAACCTAAAATGGTCATCAAACGTCTCCATTCTGATGAAAAAAGCTCAAAAACGGATGATATTCTTGAGGAAAGTTTTACAGAGGAGCAATTAAAATCATCTTGACTGGAACTATTACAACGTGGTGTAGGATGTCCACGGCCCAGGACAGGAGGCTCTACAGAGGGTGATTACAACCTCCCAGAACATCACTGGTACCATCTACTGAGCATCAGTGATATTGGTGACAAGAGGAGCCTGCAAAGAGCACAGAGGATAATAAAAGACAAAACCCACCCAGACACAACCTGTTCACCTGCTGCCGTCTGGAAAGAGACACAGAAGAATCAGCTGCCGTACCAGCAGACTGCTGCATGTGGGAAATGCATGACTTTCAGTGTGCTGACTCTGCTTTCACCAGACTTTATTAAAATTGTCCACCTGACAAACACGTCAATATTACTCAGGAGCAAAGTCTCCAACAATGAAAGTGCCTGTTTCTGTTCATACGATTCTCCTCAACACATAAATCGTTTGATCAAAAGGCATTGTAGATACCAGCTTTACATCACACTGAATAAACCGTGCTGTATATAGTTGCGGTGTATAAATGCTCTGACATTAACAATGCATTTCTCTGAGTTAATAAAACATGAGGCCATAAAACATTGAAAATGCTAAATAGGGCTGAGGCGTCTGAATGTCCCCACAGCATCTTTCAAGTCTCCCCTCCGTTCGTTGTCACAGGAGTTAGTTTAGAAGTGTGTGATTTACACACTAACTGCAGTCAGGAGCCGTGGGTGGCTGAACAGTGAATGTACCAACAATCATCCACAGTGCAGCTGACAGCAATGCCATAGACTCAGACCTGAGTTCCTACCCCCAATTTCAGCTCAGCCTCTGCTCCAATACAATTTAGTTCTCAGTATATTTTGGAACTGGTTCCACTTATCCATCACGGTATTATCATCATGTTATTATGAATGGACAAAATAAACAGATAGGAGCGTCTGCTATTAGCCTATCCAGCAGTTCAATAATTGTTGGAATGCTGTTAAGCATACCAACAATTGTTGGAATGCTAACTTATTGTTGGAATGCTAACCTTCTAACCTTTAAACTTTTTGAATGATTAAGCTTTTTATTTTCAATGGGATCTCTATGGAGAATATTTTCAAATGGCTTCAGGCACACAGGTGTTCGCCAATTAGTGATGTTTATAAACACACAGACTCACAGACACACGCGCACATACACATGTCTCGCAGTTGTTTTGGGCTGTTTTGTAACTCCTCCAATTTCGATATTAAAAAATGTAAGGGGCTTTTGACTTGCACTGGCATGCTTGGTGTTCAGGTGGTGACGTAAATAAGAGGGCTTCAGACAGCTGTAAGCCAGAACCTCACTGCACACCACGCACTGTGGCTTTGGGGAATCTGCGTTGCCAATCCAAGTGAAGCCCAGGCACAGATACCTTTCATCATATTTCCTCTTTTTTTCCCCAGTCTGATGCTCACTCTCGTTTCCTCTTTTTTCACCTTGACTCCGCGATGGGCCGATGTGCTCCCCATTTGTCTGTGCTATCCCTTCCTCCTGGTCTCTCCCCACGCACCTCTCCGTTCCCCTCGCCTCCGATTCCTCTCTCTCTCTCTCTCTCTCTCGCTCTCTCTCTCTCCCTCTCTCTCTCTGTGTCTCTCTCTCTCTCTCATACAGTCATTCAGGTCTTGGAGACATGATTTGTTGCAGCTGTTACGTGTTGCAGCTCGGCCAATCAGATATGAGGATTCTGATAAGTTTCCTGATTCGAGTGACATTTACACACACCGCGAGACAAGAGGGAGAGACGAGGAAAGACATGGCAGAGCAGGACAATAGTCATGTAAGCTGTAGATAAAACATAGTACAATCTCCAAATGGGAAGGTTTGCCAGAGATATCAGAGCCTCTCTCTCTCTGCCTCTCTCTCTGCCTCACTTTTCATATTTCTAACCTTTAAACTTTTTGAATGATTAAGCTTTTTATTTTCAATGGGATCTCTATGGAGAATATTTTCAAATGGCTTCAGGCACACAGGTGTTCGCGATAGAGCCAGTAATTAGTGATGTTGATAAACACACAGACTCACAGACACACGCGCACATACACTCCTCCCCCTCTATCTCTCTGTGTGTCTCTCTCTCATACAGTCATTCAGGTCTTAGGGATATTTAGAGGTCTTTCCCCCCTCCTCCACCCCCCCCCCCCCCCACACACACACACACGCCATTTTAAAATAAAAGCCCCACAGAATGAATCCTAACTGAAATGCTTGTGATGAGCCTGTCATTTAATAACCGGTTTGTGTTTATCTAACATTATGATTCCGTCTCCTCTCCCCTTCTCCCCCACACCCCATTTCAAAATAAAAGCCCCAGAGAGTGAATTCTAACTGAACTGCTTGTGATGAAGCCTGTAATTTAATAACCTCTGTTTATGTGTGTCAAACATTATGATTATGTCTCCGCTCCCCCTCCCTCCCCCACCCAGCCCCACCCTTTCAAAATAAAAGCCCCATGGATTAAGTGCATTTAAACAAGCTCAAAATTAGGCTTTTTTGTTAAAAAAATGAATGCTCTAACTACTACTGCTGCTGCTGATACAGTATTACTACTACTGCTACTACTACCTCTACTATAACTTTTGCTGTTGCTACTATTACTACTACTGCTACTGCTATTACTGCTACCATCAATATTATTACTACCACTACTGCTATTACTACCACTACTACTATTACTTATAAGACAACTGCTACTACTACTGCTATTCATGCTACTAAAAGTAGTAATACTAATACAGCTATTAGTACGACTGCTACTAGTACTACTACTGCTACATCTTCTACTGCCATTACTATTACTATTACTACTACTGTGATATTAAATACTACGACCAATACTACAGCTATTACTATGACTACTGATAGTACGTCTTCGACTACTTCTTCTAATTACTAATGCTTCTACTACAACTTCTACTACTACTACAAATATCACTAATACTACTACTAGTAGTTATTCTAATGCTACTAATACTTCTACTAATAATACTTCTACTACAACTTATACTACTACAAATATCACCACTGATGAATTTTTTTAAGCCACAGAAACTGTTCAAATATCAAAATGTTCAGCTCTTTCAGGAGAGGTGTGATGTGACTTTTCATATTTGTAATCTTTCAACTTTTTGAATTAAGCTTTTTGCAATTTGTTTTTGAATTGGATATCTATTTTCAGCAATGTTTTTGCGATTAATTTCAGTTTTCAGCATTCCAACGCATTTTCAGCAGGAAATGCTTTTTCTAGTTCCACTATTTCTTCCGTCCCCCCCCCTTTTTTTTTTAACTCTTCTTCTCCTTCATATTTTAAGCTACAGAAACCGTTCAACTATCAAAATGTTCAGCTCTTTCAGCAGAGGGGTCCTATATCTCTTCATATTTCTAACCTTTAAACTTTTTGAATTATTAAGCTTTTAGCAACTTTTTTTTGAATGGGTTTCTATGGAGAAGATTTTCAAATCCTCTTAAACTTCTTCAACTTTCAAATCCTTCAACTTCCTCATACTTTCAGCTACAGACACCATTTCAACTTTCAAATGTTGAGAAAACCCTGAACTATTGCCACATAATTCAGCTTTCTGACATCTTTTAAACCTTTTGAACTGCAGCAATTTAACTTTTATAATTTTTCAGCCCTTTTCTGACTTTATAATGGGTGTGTATTGCGCAGCTTAGAGTGGGTGATGTCACCGCAGTGAAGAGCAGCTTGAGATTCTTGTGAAAAAAACATTTGTATTTTGCCACTGTGTCCACAATCTTCACTCTTCATGCATAATTTCTGGATGTAATAGTAGCTAATCTTGTCCTTGTCGTAGAAAAATTACTGTGGAATCCCACAGATTTACACATTTGACACAGAAGCCGTTAATTGAGAGGAAAACCAACTTTCTGCTCCATAGAGACCAATGTTAAATTTTGGTTATGGGAGTTTTGATGATTTATTTGAGAGGTGTTTCCCTGTTTTATCTCCATGAAATGGCTTCAGGCACAGAGGTGTTTACGATTGAGCCAATTAGTGATGTTGGTAAACTCTCTCTCTCTCTCTCTCTTAGGTTTCAGACTTTTAGAGGATCCCCCCACACACACACCCACCCCATTTTAAAATAAAAGCTGCACACACATGATTTGTTGCAGCTGTTACATGTTGCAGCTCGGCCAATCAAATATGGGTATTCTGATAAGAATCCTGATTCGAGTGACATTTACACACACCGCGACACACAAGAGGGAGAGACGAGGAAAGACATGGCAGAGCAGGACAATAGTCATGTAAGCTGTAGATAAAACATAGTACAATCTCCAAATGAGAAAGTTTGCCAGAGATATCAGAGTCTCTCGCTCTCACTCACTCACTCACTAATTCTTTATTCTCTCTCTCTCACTCACTAATTCTTTCTTCTCTCTCTCTCTCCATGTCTGTGTCTCTCTCTCATACAGTCATTCAGGTCTTAGACTTTTAGAGGACCCCCCACACACACACACCCCATTTCAAAATAAAAGCCCCAAAGAGTGAATTCTAATTGAAATGCTTGTGATGAAGCCAGGCATTTAATAACCTCTGTTTATGTGTGTCAGACATTATGATTATGTCTCCTCTCTACAGCTATACTATGACTACTGATACTACGTCTTCTACTACTTCTTCTAATTACTAATATCAAATATGACAAATACTGACAAAATTCAGAAAATTAGACAAGCAGTCAGTGCCTCCACACCAACCACAGGATATGTGTTGTCCCGATCTCTGAATAACATCCATTCAAATATCATGACACAATTTCATTCAATCGACCGTAGAAGCCTAGAAGACATTATACAACATCTGAAGTCATCCTCCTGCTGCTTGGATGTTATACCAACACACTTTTTCAAAGATATTTCAAACTGCATGACCACTGATCTTTTACAAATTGTAAACACATCCCTTCTCTCAGGTGTCTTCCCACAAGCCCTAAAAACTGCAGTTATTAAACCGCTCCTAAAGAAGGCTAGTTTAGACTCCGCAACGATGAAAAATTATAGGCCAATATCAAACCTCCCATTTTTAAGTAAAATAATTGAAAAAGCGGTTTTCCAACAGCTGACCAACTTCTTGGCCGTAAATAACTGCTTTGATGTTTTCCAGTCAGGCTTTCGACAGCACCACAGCACTGAAACTGCTCTTGTTAAGGTTTTCAACGACATCCACTTAAACATAGACAATGGCAGAAGTTCAGTCTTAGTGTTACTGGATCTCAGTGCTGCATTCGACACGGTCGACCATGCCATACTCCTAGAAAGACTAAAAATCTGGGTGGGACTCTCTGGCACAGCACTTAACTGGTTTGAATCCTACTTGAAGGACCGAGAATACTTTGTGTCTGTAGCTGATTACACATCAGAGCTGACTAAAATGACATGTGGTGTTCCCCAAGGTTCAATACTGGGGCCTCTTCTGTTCAACATCTACATGCTTCCACTAGCTCAGATTATGGAAAACAACAAAGTGTGTTATCATAATTATGCAGACGACACACAAATCTACATAACTATGTCACCAGGGGACTATAATCCCATACAAGGGCTGGGAAACTGCATTGAACAAATCAACAACTGGATGTGCCAGAATTTTCTTCAATTAAACAAAGATAAAACTGAAGTAATTGTTTTTGGTACCAAGGACGAACAATTGAAAATCACCGCTCAGCTTCAATCACTGATGTTAAAACCCACAAACCAAGCCAGAAATCTAGGTGTAGTTATGGATTCAGACCTCAACCTGAACAGCCATATCAAGACAATTACAAAATCAGCCTACTATCACCTGAAGAATATATCAAGGATTAGAGGACTTATGTCTCAACAGGATTTGGAAAAACTTGTCCACGCATTTATCTTCAGCAGACTGGACTACTGTAACGGTGTGTTTACAGGTCTCTGTAAAAAGTCCGTCAGAAAGCTGCAGCTGATTCAGAACGCTGCAGCCCGAGTCCTCACTAAGACCAGGAGGGTGGATCACATCACCCCAGTTCTGATGTCTTTGCACTGGCTTCCTGTCCAACAAAGAATTGACTTTAAAATCCTGCTGTTGGTTTACAAAGCACTGAATGGTTTAGGGCCAAAATACATCTCTGATCTGCTGCTACCTTATGAACCATCCCGACCCCTCAGGTCGTCTGGGACCGGTCTACTTTCTGTTCCCAGAGTCAGAACTAAACATGGAGAAGCAGCGTTCAGTTTTTCTGCTCCACATATCTGGAACAAAGTCCCAGAAAGCTGCAGGTCTGCTGAGACCCTCAGCTCCTTTAAATCAAGATTGAAGACTTTTCTGTTTGCTGCTGCCTTTAATTGAACCACATTCAATTAATATATTAATCAATTTCCTGCATTTCTGCATTTTACCACTGCATTTTATTTCTTACACTGTTTTTTAATGTTTTAATGAATGTTCTTAATTGTTTTTAAATACGCTGATGTGAAAGGAGTACAAGTGGAGACTGCACAATTATAACGGTATTTCCTTCGGGACCAAGCTCGTGCCAGGCACACACTAGAAAACAAAGATCCATAGGTGGTTTGTGTGTAGGTTGACAGAATTGGCAGTGTAGAGGTTTGAGTGCAGCGTAGATGATCTCTGGGAGACATCGATTTTTCATGGTTTTATGAATGAATGTTCTTAATTGCTTTTAAATCTCCTTTTCTTTTGTCTTATGTTTTGATGCTTTTAATGGTTTTATGTGAAGCACTTTGAATTACCTTGTTGTTGAAATGTGCTATACAAATAAACTTGCCTTGCCTTGCCTTGCCTAATACTTCTACTGCTAATAATACTTCTACTACAACTATCACTACTACAAATATCACCACTGATGAATTTTTTTAAGCCACAGAAACTGTTCAAATATCAAAATGTTAAGCGCTTTCAGGAGAGGTGTGATATGACTTTTCATATTTGTAATCTTTAAACTTTTTGAATTATTAAGCTTTTTCAGCAATGTTTTTGCGATTAATTTCAGTTTTCAGCATTCCAACGCATTTTCAGCAGGAAATGCTTTTTCTAGTTGGCCAATCAAAGTACTTGATCACAATAACGCAAAATCAAATAATAATCCAATATTACCATAATTCAGAGACGATCATTTTATGGTAACATTGCCCATAGTCTGATACACTCAGATGTAATAGAGGAATCATTTACAAAGTATAAATGGTACGGTAAAATCTGATAGACAGTTTACAAATCTATATTGTTTGACAGTCAACCGTATATTGTAAATAATTGCACACTGGGTGAACTTTCCCCAGTTTATTACTTACATGGAGATAAATAAATAATGTTGGCAACGTATGTTTCTGCAAACCACTGGATGCACTGCATGTCGATGTTTCTAAACCAAAAATATGATTCATAAAAAAACGTTTCATATCACAATTGCATAAACACACAATGCCATGTGGTTAACGTTGTGTAACGATTGGTTAGGTTTCAAAACTACTTAGTTAAGTTAAGAAAAAAATCAACGGTCTGTGTTAAAATGATGCAACAGCGTAATAAATAACCACAGCCCTTAGCTGACTTTCCTGCGTAACATTACAGAACAAGAGGTCTTGCAGGAATGCAAAGAAAAAACAACTTTCATATCACATCCATATTCCATATTATCTTAAGAAAAACATCCATATTCAACGTACTGTATCTGCAAAATGTATAGGCTGTCTCTCTACAGCAGCGGTTCCCAAACTTTTTAGGCAGAGCCTAAAAATCCCATAAAAATCGGACCAATGAGAGAACAGTTTGCTCGCGCGTGGCGTTTGTTTACAATATTTAATCCGCTGTTAAATGTTGCAGTGTGAACACAAACCGAACAAAGTTTCAATAAATTTCAGTTACACAAGGCGTCACTTTTAAAGAGCAATACGGATGGCGAGGACACACGCACAGGCTCAGAGGCAGATTGCATCACATTTCATTTACAATTAATGACCGACTAATGTAGCCAGGATGTCTTCGGGCAAAGCATCGATGCGGCGCGACACAGTGTTGTTGGACACTGGGATCATGTCCAACTTTTTTGCTTCTTTCTCCCCAATCATACATTCCACCATCTCTCTGGCAGCTGGCAAGCACACGTCTTCGGCGATTGTGTGCGGGTAGCCCCTTTCTTGCTATTCTGTAACTGACCAGATATGAAGCCCGTAGTGCGTCATTTATAGACCCAACACATGAATGAGACTCCAGTTGTTTTTGGCTGTTTTGTAACTCCTCCAATTTCGAAATTAAAATATGTAAGGGGCTTTTGACTTGCACTGGCATGCTTGGTGTTCAGGTGGCGACGTAAATAAGAGGGCTTCAGACAGCTGTTAGCCAGAACCTCACCGCACACCACGCACTGTGTAATGACAAAAATGTTTTAACATGTCCTCCTGACATTTTCTGTGTGATATGTTGATGTTAGAAAATTAATTTGTACAGGCGTCTAGATGTCTGGACACTTTGACTGTTCGTTCTGGTAAAGAATGAAGTGTTCTTTCTGCAATCAACTGCTTCTTAATAGACTAAACATTTCATGAAGACCTAATGTCAGAAAGGTTCGCACAGGGACACACGCCCCCACCTTTCTGTGCCTGTCTCCTGTGCTTTATCTGTCTCCTCTGTGCTGGCCGGTATAAATACCTTGTTTTGATTCTGCGTTTTTAGAGCATGAGCACATTTCACTTCGATACGTGACGGTGTTTGTGTTCTCTGTTTGCAAACATTAAATTGACTTTTTGAAACTTTGATCATTCATCAAGACTCTGTTTTATGGTAAACACTTTGGATAAAACCAACTTCACTCCTGAACTTTTAAAGGAAATATTCCACAACAACTGTGGCTTTGGGGAATCTGCGTCGCCAATCCAAGTGAAGCCCAGACCCAGATCATTTTCATCATATTTCCTCTTTTTTTTCCCAGTCTGATGCTCTCTCGTTTCCTTTTTTTTCACCTTGACTCCGCGATGGGCCGATGTGCTCCCGATTTGTCTGTGCTATCCCTTCCTCCTTTTCGGTCTCCTCCGTCTCATCTTCCTCTGACTCTGGCTCGATTTCTTCTCCCGGTCTCTCCCCAACGCACCTCTCCGTTCCCCTCGCCTCCGATTCCTCTCTCTCTCTCTCTCTCTGTCCCTCTCCTCTTTTACGAGTGATAGCTTCAGATGTCCCACCTGACAGTTTCCCCGATTTCAGCCAGTTTTGCATATTTAAATTAATGTTGCTGAATGCATGAAGTTCGCTGTTAGCTGCACAAGCAGCAACAAAAAAAAGCAGCAGGCAGCAGCTGCTTACCCTTTAAATCAGGGTAAGCATAGTAACACACTATATGTAGGGGGACTTTAACTTTAGAAGCATTTGTAAAGACCAGGGGGTCTCATTTATAAAACACTGCGCAGGACCCCCACACTAGGCTGGCTAGTGTGTACGACTTTTTTTTTAATATTTAATATTATTACACCATCAGACCGCCATTACACTTTTCCTCTCGCGCACCCCCTAGAGGCAGCACCACACTTTGGGAATCCCTGCTCTACAGTCAATCCAGAGTAGAAACAAATCAAACATATCTTCATGCATGCTACAGTTGTCTCCTGAGTAAGAAAAGGTATGCTAACATATCAATGTTACACTGTACACCGCCGGTGTTGTCCCCAAGGTGAGATTCATCATTCAACAAGAGTTGCACCGCAAAAGCAATGCTGACCAAAGCAGATGCATCCGCTGATATCTGTTTGAATGAAATCGAAATGAACAGCTCGTCTCATCGGGCTGCATCTTGAATCCATCCAGCAAAATAGAAAAATACAAACCTTTGACCAGCACAGAAAAACGTCCTCTCAGTGAGTCTCAGCTTCTACGCTCCTTCATGACTGCGCTTTTAAAAAGGTGAACTCGTCGCCTCGGGCTGTCTCTAATGCTCAAGGAGGCAGAAATTTACATCATCAAATGGATCCAGCATGTTACCATTTCCCCATGTATTTGCCAAAGAGTATCCCCACTGGGGGGAAATCAAGGCTCTTGCTCACAGACACACAGACAGACACACACACAAACACACACACACCAGCGGGAAGTGTTCAGAGCAAATAGAGATGCCATTTGCCGGTGGCGAGGGGCTCCTTTTCCTAGGTCTACCAAAATGTCCACTTTATTTTATCCTCCTTTTGTCTCAGCGGACGGCGGAGTGCAGGCTGCCACAGTTGCTGTCCACTGACACAAAGGCCCTGAGATGGTGCAGGCTGAAGATAAAGCTGGTGGGCAGCGGTGGAGCCATCTGCTTATGAACGGACATCCGACAAAGCAGCAAACACTTATGATCACGGAAGGGAAAGGGATTTTTCTGCAACATCCCAATTCCACATGTTTTTAGAAATATAACTGACATTTATTATATATACATATATTCATGGCTCCAGACTGGTGCTCCCTGCTGAACATTTTTAAAGTTCATATTTTTTTCCATCTTAACTGCATTACTTATAAATGGTTTGTTAATAGACAATTTACAGAAATAACAATGTGCTGTTTAATTTAAAAGAAAAAGTCAAAAAATGAAGCAGTGCTTTAAGAGAAAAACCACACGTGAAATAATGCTTTTTTTTAAACAGACATAAAATGTTAATTTTATCTATATTTTTCCAGTAGCAAGAGAACGGGAGAACATTTAAAAGCAGACAGAGTGAAAGTGACGGCCAGGGCTCATTATTACCAACAAAGATGAGGAAACTGTTGGCGGAAAGGTCAAATGTCCGTTATGTGGAAGCAGTTTGCTGATGAGGTTCAGAGAAAGACAAACAATGAGGGGAAACTCTATCATCAGATCAGCTGGAAAGATACAGAACCAAAAAAATGTGTAACAAAACTAACGCTGGCTTTAGGCAACAAAACTAACGTTGGCTTTAGGCAACAAAACTAACGTTGGCTTTAGGCAACAAAGCTAACGTTGGCTTTAGGCAACAAAACTAACATTGGCTTTAGGCAACAAAACTAACGTTGGCACCGGACTATGAATCGCCACTCCACTGTGAGCGGTCACAGTCACGTAGCTCTCCGTTACCCTGGAGGTCCACCCGACTGGGGTGGTGGCGCTTCAAACTGTATTGCCGTTGTCGTGTGTCTTTCTCTTCAAACAACGCCTACATACCGTAACGCTTTTGTCCACCAGCCTTATCCCGTCAAAGTTACAGGGAAGACAAAATGCTCCTAAACTTGCGACTTAAATGACACCGGGGGCTTCTGACGCTCCTCCGCTCGCCATGACTTTCACCGTTAAATGCTTCTAACCTGCTCTGTTCACTGAACACACTACTGCTTTATATCTGTTCACTGACACTCTGCATTGATATTCGGGGACTTGTTACTTAAAAATGAACAGCAGCAGTAACACTTTATTACGATTTATTATGATGATTAAACTGTAAAAAAAAAAAAATCTGCGGTTCACAAGTGTGCCGAACCATGAGGGGTGATCCGAACCATGAGGGGTGATCCGAATCATGAGGGGTGATCCGAACCATGAGGGGTGATCCGAACCGATCACGAACCGTGATCCGTTACACAACTAATATTAATCATGTTATCCTATTTGTAATGCAGTACTTTACAAGGATTTAGCGCCGTGAACCCCGTCGGTACAGGTAGCTGATTTAAGTCACATTTAAACTTGCCAGAACTGGACATAATGACAATTGCCAGTTCAGCCGGTTTGCATAAAATCAACCCGGTGTAATCTCGGCAAAACAGGAAATCGACCCAACTCTACTCGGCGTGACTACCCTCCTTCTGCTGTAGGGTTTCACAAAGATAGACTCAGCTTGGATCTAGCTCTTGGAAAACAGTAAAAAGGGCATTTTACTGTAAAACTGTGTTGGGATCAATAGGGGCTTGTTTTAGTTATCAGCATTTAAGAAACTGAATTCTTGACATCAATAGAATTATTAATGTGAGTAACAATTATTAATGATTATTAATAATAATGGGGCACCACCCTGCGAACAGGGACCGATAACCAAACGATAAAACTAAGTCTCATAATTAGTGTTCACTCGTAATGTCAATAGTCGGGTACGACTATACATTCAAAGTGACAGTGAAGGATTGAATTCGAGCACAGGCTACGCATCCAGTTCTCATTACCTACATATGCACAAGTAATCACAGACGACTGCTCCTTAAAGTATAACAGGGTTTATTAAATTAAAATAATAAAAGATCAGATCAATTACCATCACAATCAACAAACGCCATCATACAATTTTATGTACCTAATATCTGAACAAATTAATGAAATGGGGAGGAGGGTGTGTATACAAGTATGTGTGTGGGTGTGTGTGTGGGTCTGTGTATAAAAGGAAGGGGGGTGGCTCTTAACACTAACAGTCGAGAAACTACAAAGATGGCCGCTGGCCAACTAGCAGAAGGGGGGTTGAGACTGTGGGTTAAAAGGGGAAGGACTTAAGGTATTACCGCTGAACACCACCAGATGGCGTAGTCGAGGGACTTAGACAAACTGGGGGGGGGTGAACCTTAAGATGCTACCGTGACCCACCACTAGATGGCCTAGTCGAGTGACTTGGACAAACTGGCGGAGGAAGGGGGGGGGGTAGCTGTGTGTGAGCATGTGTGGCCACGTGCGTCGTGACAATAGGCAATCGATTGAACAGGGTTTCCCCCAGGGGTTAGACTATGTGCGTGCGTTTACGTGAGAGAGAGTGGGAGAGTGGGGGTCACCTCCTGCTGTGTTGGCAGGAGGGTGAGCCAAGAAAAGGTGGAGAGAAATCGTAAGTCAACATAAATCAAACTTCTGCTGCGACATCCTGAGGAGCATAAGTACGTTATTCTATCATGCATAAGCATACCGTTGTCGTCTTGAACTGTCGGCAGCTTACGCAGTGATGAACACGGCACTCAGCTCACTCACAGAGCCGAGTTAATGAAGAGAGAAATATCCCACAAAGTTGAATACAAATGAATGAAAATAATCCCAAAGAAAACAGTCAATGCAGTTAATACACAATACAAACGGAACTTCTCTGGTCCGTGATGTGTGTGTATTTACCTCCGTATACTGCGACGGTGTCTTTAACGCGAACAGAATACGGGCAATGTACAGTGGAGCGGAGCTGGGGTCCGCTGGGTGTTGCGCAATACCTTGATATTACGCAATAGTAACGAAACACACAAAAACACGGGAATATCAACATATACATGAATTAACTTGAGTGAACCTTCAGTTAATTTAAGCTAAGCTATGCCCAAGATGCCATGATGAACTCTTACTTTGGAGAAGCTTCGTTCGATGGGGCTCGTTCCCGTGATGGGAATCCATCAGTCCTCGAGTGTGGGCTCGGCAGCGCGGCGTTTGAGCAAGCGCAGACTGAGTAGCTCGGAGCTCGGAGCTCGGTCGCTCCCGGTCGCGTGACTCGCTCTGGAGTGGACGCAGACTGAGCTGGCATCGGCGCGGCGTTTGAGCTAGCGCCGATGGGGTCGGACCTCTGTGGCGCGGCTCGCTTTGGAGCAAGCGCGGGTCCGATCTGTTCTCGCTGCAGCGGGGACAGTGAAACGTCGGGTGAGACGGCGTGGGGTCCGTGTCGGTTTCCCGGAAATCATCAGTCAGGAGGGGATTCGACGTCTTCCTGCCGGAGGGTTGGATGAGGGTGCGCGGCCCTCGTGGGTGAACATCGGCTGAGGTCGTTTCGTTCCTCCCGGAAATCGTGGGCCTTCGGTTGTCAGCGTGGCGCTGGGGGGGGGGAGAAGGGCCCGGTACCTCTACTCCGTCCCAGGACGGAGTCCAGAGGGAAGGGAGCGTTTGTGTGCTCCCTTGCTCGACGGAGGTCGAAGGGGAAAAGCCAGGAACTGTCGGTTGCAGGCAGTTTTGTTGAACACTGGTTGAACCACAGGGGTCCTGGTGCTGTCTTGGCTCTCGGCCAATGAGGTTGCAGCGGTGCTCTCGGGTGACTTCAGGAACCATAGTTTTTGGGGGGGGGGGGGAAATTCACACCCTAATGTGAAATTCCTTCAGAGGGGGTTTGGTGCTCATCAAACCACAATCAGGATGAAACCTTTGCTTGCAAAAGGGAAGGCCTGATTCTCTTTGTTCACAGCACATGTGCAGCCATATGCTCAGACCCCAACAACTGTGTACAATACAAAACACTTCACAGTTCAGAGCTACAGCAGAGCTGAGATGCTTCTTCATGTGTCAGAGCTATGTTCTTCTGCCATCGGGGAGGCTTGTGTGAGGAATACAAGTAATGTGCATGTTCTATAGAAGCGAAGAAGGGCAGACAAAGGTTCTCTGCACTATGACGGACATAGAGCCGCCTAAACTGTGATATGACGGGGGTAACAGCTCCTGGAGCCTTGGGCATTCCTGGATTCACTGCTCTTCATCCATCCATCACCTCACATTTGTCAAGAGCCGAGGGCCGAGGTTGTGTCACCACTTTCATCACCTCGAAAAACAATGTGCCTCTCTGGTGGTATGCTGTTGCATGCACTAATGTACGGCAAATCTAATGCGCACTTTACAAAGATTATTTTCTTACACGTCAAACATTTATATGATAATTTGAACAGCTGGATGTCATTTTTATGGTTCTAAACATTCTCTGTCTTTTACTGTTGTGATATTTTTATCTTTCAGGGGTAATGAAAAGCATTATTTCCTCTCTAAAGGCAGAAGTTCTTTAGAAAAGTGGAGGAAGTGTCTTAAACCTGCATTCTATCTACCGGCCAGCAGGGGGCAACTCCTCTGGTTTCAAAAGAAGTCAGATTGTATAGAAGTCTATGAGAAAATGACTACTTTTCTCTTGATTTGTTACCTCAGTAAACATTGTAAACATGAGTTTATGGTCTCAATCTCTAGTTTCAAGTCTTCTTCAATACAGCATGATGTTCATTTAGTAAATGATGGTCCATTTGGTGTCAAATAGAGGGCGGGGCACCCTTGTGATTGACAGGTTGTAACCACAGCGTTGTCTGGTAGGGAGTTCTATGTGTTTTTGTCTTTGAATTTGAACCCTGTCCCAGTGGGTTTTCAGTTCATGAAAGTTAACTGTAACATTTTAGTCACCTAAAAGTGTCTTGTTAAGAGTTTGGTTGTACTTAGCTCCACCCTCTCGTGTCACTTCTGGTTGCAAAATACCAAGCTTGCGAATACTAAAAACCAGGCTGGTAGGTCAGGAGGTAGTGAACTGCTTCAGGGAGCCAGCCAGAGTGCCCCACTGGCAAAAAATCCTTCCAGTGCACTGAACGTTTATGTTGACTATGTTGACTCAAAGTATACGGGATGGAAGGAGCCATTAAAAAAAGTTTTGTTTTTTTCATACCTTCATGACATTTCACAGCTGTATACGGTACATGAAGTTTTACGGGGGTTGCCGAGTAAAACTTGCAGAGCAGCGGCTTAAAAATAAGAATAGCTGATCCACCTTAAAGGCTAACCCCCTTTACTTCAGTCTGCAGGTGGCACCGCCATCCCCTTATAATAGTATCTAGAATAGGTAAAACCAGCCCCTTCGAAAGGGTTCACGTTTCATAAATCATGAATCACAACTTCATTTTTTGCGCACGTCATTGAAAACGTATACACGTAGTGCTGGGTTTTAATTTCTCGTATGATATCAATTTTTCACACACCGTCATAAACAACTGCTGTCGCTCTTCAACAGGCAGCAAAATATATTGTTCGCTGCTAAGGGTGCTACGGTCGGAGCTAGTTATCTTAAGTGTATTGAGAGAGACCCCTAGTCATGGTTATGACGCTCTGTAACAACAAAACACCACAACACAACAGTTTGTGACACATAAACAATTTGTAACACTAATAATTGTACATTTATAAAATGACACCGCCGAATGGCATGCTGGGTACAGCTCACTAGCTAGCTAGCCCGCTAGCACAACAGTCTGCTAACAGCTAGAATTCGCTACATTAAAGAACAGAAAAGAGCGATGTAGGAGGACCAAAGAGAGACCGGAGATGCACCAATACAATTTGTGCCCAAGAGAGGAGCTGCGTCTGCTGTTTGGAGGTTTTTTTTTGGCTTTAAAAAATCCGACGTAGATCCGAAAGACGATATATTGTAAAGTTTGTCGAGCCGCTGTTATTGCCTCTGGTGGCACTCCATCACCTCAGCCGAAAACATGTGTTGGAATATGAAGAGTGTATGCGATTACGGTCCTCGGATGCTTTTTTTGGTATTTTGGTCAGACACATATGCAACGCTGATTACCGTAATATATGTGGTATTTATTATAAATGTATGTTGGTACATAGAGGGTGATAAGAAGCTGTACATGGAGGGGCTTAGGAGCCAGGGGAATGTAGGTGAAGGAAACAGGAAGTGACGGAAGACACGCCACACAAACAGCTGTTCACCGCACACTGGCCACCCCGGCCGGCCAGTTCCTGTGTTCGTTTTCGGCGTTAATTAATTAATGCGTCAACACAACAAAAAATACCGTGATATACCGTGAAACCGCCAGAATCTTACAAAATACCGTGATACACATTTTTGGTCATACCACCCAGCACTATATACACATGTTAAACACTTTATAAATGAGACCAAATGAATGCATTAAGCTTATCACATCCTTTAAAATAATTTTTCCTCTCACAAAAACAGACAGAATGCACACTAGCCTTTCATATTGTGGAGAATTTCAGTATTAAATGCATTATAAGTAAGTAAGTAATTAAATAACCCCCCTAGTGATGAGTAGAAGTGTCACAATAATAATAATATGTTAGTCACAATATGTTTACAATATTCTTGCTTATAGAAGATATTATGTGTTACAGTATATTAACTAATTGAATGTATTAAATCATAAAAGTATAGTCACTAAAGGTATTAAAACACTAAGAATAAGTTAAAGGGTCAGACAGGGATTCTGGATGAGACATGCAGCAGACTGGAGGAGGAGGTCAGTGGAGGAGGACAACTGACCAGAGGTGGAGTCAAGACAGATGTTTTGCAAGGAGCAAAGCTGTTTCGCTAAGGGATCGATCCAGGGAGGGGACAGAATTCAAATGGAGCCAGTCACGGATCGCCACGGAGGGTCATCCCGATGAGTTGACTGTTTGGACATTTCCGACGTATATAAGACACTGTTCTGGAGAGAATTCTTCAGACCACATCCGCTCTCGTTTTTCAGTACCTGTATACAGACCTGTGAGTGAGCAGGCGTGTGTGTGGTCTCTGTTCTCGAGAACATTACTATTGATAGTTAATGCAGCTTACAAGTGAATTTCATATAGTACATTAAATATTGTTATTCATTTTTGAACCGGTTCCAGCTCATTTTTCCACTGTGTGCACACTGTACGGAGTTCGCAGCAGGAGAGGTCCTGCGGCCTCGCAGCTCTTCATCCTTTGTTTCCAGCCCTAACAATAGTCATGAGCCTATTGCAAGGGCTCATATCATTGGTCCAGCGATGGTGAATGCCACCAAGAGTGCTGTCAGCCCACTGAATGAATGGCCCATTCAGTGAGGAGCCACAGCTGTATGACAGGCAGAGAGTGCCACGAGGTGGTAAAATAACGGGCGTGGCTTCAAATTAGAGTGTAATTACTTGACCAATGAACTGCTGTAAGGGTTGCTTTGATTCAGTTTATCGCATTCTTATTTACCACAGTGTGATACTTTTTAGGGCGCTGATTGGCTAAATTGTAAGTCACTCATTTATTTCTTTAATCAGTGATTGGCTAAGCTGCTTATTAGACCAGTCTTCCTTGGGCCAAATCGATCTGGCCCCAGCACGTGCACGCGCAGTAGACTTGCATGGGGACAGCTGAGAGGTGCACCAGCGGAGAGGACAAGCAGGGAAAAGCATTTATTTTGCGCAGATATCCTATTTTACAAATATTACTGGGTATATTACATAGCTCAAAAACACAAATATTGACAATTTGTACAATTTATTAATATTATTAAAAAAAAAAAAATTATAATATTATAATTTTTTATTTTATTTTTTTGTGGCTCAAGGTGGGTGGGGCCAGGCCCCGTGGCCCTCTATTGGCCGGCCGCTACTGCTCTCAACCATTCTTCTTTTTTAATGACACAGTTTTGACTGCAAAAACAAGGGGGGCTGACTAAATGTGATTAACGTGTGACTTGAAGGCAGCATGTGGACGTTTCAGTGCGGTTTCAGGACGTGATAAACCTGTTCGCCCTGTTGCACGAGGGGCTGCAGCAGCACAGACCGACTGCACGAACATGAACCTGCAGCTTCTCTGTCAACAACAGCAACAGCATGAGCCTGGTTAAGGCTTCTGCATCACACAAGGGGATGGAAGCCGAGCTGGAGTCCCAGGGAAGAAGAAGAAGACTCCACCAGGCCAGGAGTGTTGACTGGGTGGTGGTTAGCCCTGCTGGGACTCCGCACCTGCCAACAACAGGGCCTCCTATGGACCGTCTCACTCGTATCAACCCGGTGCGTGGTCGCGCCTCGACCCGGCACAAAGCCCTCTATACAACCGGTGCTGCGTTCACTTCCATCTGAAATCCCGGTACCACATTTGCTCCGACAGACACGCCGTTATCTTTTCTCTTTTCCCGTAGCCACTCCTCAAACAGTCAACAAACCGAGCGGCGACACAATACGCCCCCCCCTCCTCCTCACGGCTCACAACGCAGCCGCTACGGAGCCGTTTTCGCCCGCTCCTTGTCACCGTGTCGCGGTGAGAGATGTCGGCAAACAGCGAGCGGTATTCGAGTCCGAACGAGAGGCGAACTCACCTGCTTTCAGCAGCGATGTTGCTGCGGGCTGGAGGTCCGCTCCTCCGCTGCCACACTATCCTCCATCTTCGCTGTAGCGGCTGCTGTCTGTCCGTGTGTGTGTGTGCGCGCGTGCGTTCGCCAGCCTCCCTCCCAGCCCCTCCTTCCTCCCACCGCCACCGTCACATCTCCGTTGGCCGGTTCAAGGCTCGAGCAGTTTGCAGCACTTTTTAAAAATTCGTTTCAGGGCTGAAAAGCTTCAAAATGTATATGATAAAAAAATACATTCATCAGAATATGAAATAATCCCGTAAAACCAGATATATAATAAAATAATCTCATTGAAATATTTATTTATTTTTCTTTTCTTTTAATTTTGCATTCATTTACATAGTTTATTCTTTTAAATGTTCAATCGCATTTTCTTCAAACTGTCTTCTTCCTTTTATGGTGTAAATATTGTTTCAAATCCCTACTTTGTCAGCTATGTCATTCTGGTGAAAAAAACATGTATTTTTTATTTATTTATTATTTATTTTTGCCGCAAAACGTTCAAATTTCAAGATATTTAGTCAAAAACATATCACAAACGCCCTCAAGGTCCAACATGTGCAATATGTGTAACAGTAGAAATTCCCAGAAATTGTTTGAGGACATGATCTCCGTGCCCTCCCAGTCACTGAAATTGAGGGTGATTCAATAATATTATATATATTATGATAACAATGAAATTAATCAATACATTCTATAAGTATATTTACAGAGGTTTATTTGCCTTTTATTTGACCGTTTGCTGGAAAAAGTTGTGGAGAAAGCCGAATGTTATCGAAAGACATGTTGCTGAGTGAATTGAAGTTAAGTTCTGCAGGTCGCTGCCGTTGACAACGGGGAACATAATAAAGAGTTATTGCCGTCTTGGCTCACGCTGGTTGGAGCCTCCGTGTTTTTTATTTTATTGCCTGCATAGGCGCAACTTGGCTACACTATGTTTTGGCTAGGTGCAATGCATCCTGGTACATGTAGGCACAGCTCCGCGAGCAGGAGAAGCTTTCTATGTCCATAGGCCTACTGCACCACGCACTGGGGAATGTATTGCTTCAATGGACTACATTTAACATCCACACTGATTGGACGGCCATATACAGGGTGCAGAATATTCCCTTTAAGTGTGCATTACGGCCATAGACTGTACATAAGAAGTGGACGTAGTCGAGTCACCCATTGGTTTGTGGACTGATGTTATGAAGTCTAGAGTTCGGGTATTTGGCTGTTGCCAGGAATAGGGCAGTCGCCATCTTGGCTTTTTGGCAAACAATGATCAGAAGTGACCATATTTGGAATGCGGTGGGGTGACGTGGAGACGGCGAATATGTCTCTTGTAGCAGCAGCGACCTGTCAATCACAGTAAGCCCACCCCTAAAGCATCCCCTGCTTTATGGTCTGTTTGACTCTGAATGGACCATAATGTACTAAATGAACATCATGCTGTATTGAAGAAGACTTGAAACTAGAGATTGAGACCATAAACTCATGTTTACAATGTTTACTGAGGTAATAAATCAAGAGAGAAGTAGAGTCATTTTCTCATAGACTTCGATACAATAGGACTTCTTTTTGCAAACGGATGAGTCTCCCCCTGATGGTCACTAGAGAGAATGCAAGCTAGTTTTTCTGCATTGGCTTCACTTGGCAGAACCGGAGGTTACGGCCTTAGTCGTTAGCCTGCGTTTCATTGCTTCATTTGATGTATTTCTAACATGATCTCGTTGATCCACGTCTCGGCCCAGTCCGCCAACCCAAAGGCAAGCTCCAGGTCAAGAAGTCAATAAGAGTCACCCAGAACAAGAACCCGATTTAGGCAAGGTTTTAGTTTAATTAGCGTTCATATTAGTTACATTCAATCGTGTTCAACCTGTAGTAATCAAATGTACGATAAAATGAGGTAAAGGGCTGGCTACCACTTTTGAATTCTGTGTTTAAACTAGCAGGTACAGGCTGGATAGCTACATCCCCTTGGTGCTTTTGTAACTGACCACCTACACAGCTGTGGTCTTTAGTTGGCAAGAAGCAGCGGTTTAGTTTTATTCTGTCATTGATTTTTAGCCACCGATTTGCAGCCTTTTTTCCTTAGCTCGCCACCTGTTGTACTTGGTTTACGCTTATGTTGTACCTTGCAAATTTTTGACCACTTAAAAGTAGGTGGCGTATTTTCCTGGGATCTTCTTAAATTGCTTCTTTTACCACCAGACCTCTCTGGGACGCAACATAAATTATATTATTGTCTGTGGTGAGCTGAATTAATGGCTGGAAAGATGGCCTCCTTTAATCTTGACCCGTTCACTTCTAATCCCACCCTGGACTGGACTGGACTGGTAATTGCCGCAAGGATGATTTATTTGGTATTGCAGCCCCCTTCGGCATCTAGGTTTCCAAGCAACTGGAGAAAAGGGAACGTGAAAAGCAATACTTCACCCCCAAGATGACCCTTTGAGTAGCAATGACTCCTTGAATTCTTGAAGAAAACTTTGTTTTTCTCACATGCTTTCAAATGGGAGTTCAGAAAGGGCACTGCAGACACGTTGCACAGGTCGGGTACGCCCCCGTCGAAGCAAACGTCACCTCGTTAGTCCCATGGTCAAATATAAATGTGATCCCTGATGTCAGCACACATTGGAGATCGTACAAAGTCACCTGTGTAACCGGCCAGTTCTTGACGTTCCCGACTTCTTGAAGCCTTCATGCTGGAGGTCGACGAGGAACCGGAGCAGAGTTGATCCAAGAAATAGATGGAATAGATAGATCACCCCTTCAGCTACTTCTGTTAAATATAACTAACGCCAGGTTAGATGTTCTACTGTAAATAAGTTTACAAAACTAGAGGTTTGAATTTAAAGAGAAAGACCTCTCTTGGATGCAACAGAAAGATATTCTCAGGATCAAACCCCGAAATCTATTTGATTTTGAGTCATTTGAAACAGAGCGACTGATGCTTCGGTGCTTAAGATTTGATCGTCATTTATAGCTGAAGCTTTTGAAGGTGTTGCCATATGACGGCAACTGTCAAATCAAATGAGATCCAGGCACGGGTGTGTAGAGGTCCCGTGCGTGCAAATTAAACGGCCCGCGCGGATTTTACGATGACGAGCGCTTTCACATCACTCTGCGCAGAATATCTCTGCTCGCGCGAGCAAATTTGAAGCCTGCGAGGAGAAAACCATGCTTTGAGCTCGAGGGGCGCGTGACTACTATCACTGCTCTTCTGCTCGTGAAACTTTTACCTTTACCTTTTAGAGTTTCCTTTTGACACCAACTGTCACCATTGTATCACTAAATTTAACTGGTTACAATCCTCGTCTTTAGATTGGCCGGATATCACTCTGACACAGATGTTAGGTGGCGGTATAGAGGTGATTTTCAGATTGCACTACATCACAGATGTAAATAATGTACTGTACTGACACTACAAACACACGATGATCTTAGAGAATATGATGCATTGCTATAGATTTGTTGGGGAAAAATCTAAATGACTAATTATTGTGCATTAATAATTAGTGAATGTTACACATTTAACCGAAGCTCATGTTTAGAGCTGTGTCCTCAAGTAGTTTCGTGTGAATTTTCTGTCACACCAGTCTCAGCAAATGTTTAGTCTATTAAGAAACAGTTGACGGCCGAAAGAACACTTCAAGCTGTTTACCCTAAAGAAGCCATAATAAACCTGAAGATGCATCAATACTGATGCCTGGCTGATTTGCGACCATGACTTCCTGATTGCGAGAAAGTGACCATTGTACAAGAACGAATTGTTAAAGTGATGTTCCAGATACTCTACGTAGACGCCCGTGTGAAACGCAATTCATGTGTTGTCCTGTGTGACGTATATTACCCTGTGCCAGCCCATTGCATGTGTTTACTCAGTATATATACACGCCAGAGGCTCGGAGACAGATCTTCAAGCAGCCTTGATGCATATTCTGTATGTGAATCAACTCTGTCTCCTTCTTGCAAGAATAAATGTCCTGAGATTAAGGATTTTTATATCGGCTCGAGTGAATTTTTCTAACATAATGGTCCTTCGAGCCGGATCTCAATACCTCCACTTCTCTTCAGCTTTGAACCTGAAACTGTGCACAGGGGAGCCTAGGTCTCTATCCTCATACCAGGATAGTTTGGCAAATTGAGAGGCCAGGATTCTGCTGAAGAGGAGACGGAGTGACGAGATCCTTTTTGTGAACCGAGCCGGTGGAAATCGTTTCAGGTAATAACATCTTAATTATAGCCCTATTTTTAGGCCTCTCCGCGAAAATTGCATACCCATACTTAAAAGACTGTAAATCTGAAACTATAAGGTCTATTTTAATCATTTCGATGGTATAATACAGGTAAAACATGAGACTTGTTCAGATGTGTAAATATTGTGTATATGTTACTTTGTTAACAGTGAATGAAGATGCACACAGCTCAAATTGAAAAGTTTCAGGTTCGCCTGAAAGAAAATCACTTTTATTGAAAATATTTATTTGAAATAATGCAGATTGAAGCCTAAAAATACTCCACAGTCAAAGCACAACATGTTTGTGGTCTCTACTAGCACATTTTACTTAGATTGAGTGAAGCAGTCCAGCATAAATGAGGTCTGAGTACAGAGTTTCAAGCCGAATTCTCATTTTTGGAACCAGCTTTTGCGCTGCTCTATTCTAATTTTATATACTATATAACTACATATTAACTATATATTCACTTGCTTTATCACTAAGAGTGTTCAATACATCGTAGTAAAGCAGTTTGGCATCATTTTCAGCCATTTTCAGCTCTCATGTCTCTCCTCCATAAAAAAATCTCTCAGTCAGTGTCTATGTAAGGCCTGTGATTGGCAGATTACATCATGTGACACCTTGTTGAAAGCGGAAGAGAGTAGCGGAAGAGAGTAGCGGAAGAGAGTAGCGGAAGAGAGTAGCGAAAGCACTACGCAGGTTATTTCGAAGATTGACAGCCTTTTAGCTACTCAAAATCAAGATATGCTTGGCACAGCCCCTATGCGTGAAATCCATTGGTCCAGCAGAAAGATGCTGGCCATTTCTTCATAGAAGGTGCCAGCACGTTCATTTCACTGCAGAGAGAGAGAGGAGAGAGGCACTATTTTCGCTGCATCGGATTTCAATGGATTACCTGCGTTTTTCGGCACGAAAATCACCAAAAGGTATGCTGACTTTCAATTTTTTTTCTGGGGAGCAGTATGTTGTTTGTTGGCTTTGGTCATGCAACTTTTGAATGGTTTGACGGAGGTGAATTCGGAGAACGTGATTCGACTCGGTATGGAGCCCTAGTGCGAAATCATATATCCATCCGCCATGATCGCTGCCGGCTTTGTGATGAAAGATGAAAATCAGGTGCACAGTTCGCCGATTTGTTGGAGAAAAATACGTGATTTTGTGATAAATCTTCTAGTTTATTGAATTAGTTTATGTATAACTGTGTATAATTGCGTGAAATGGCTGGTATGATGATTTTGCCCAGACTTTTTTTGTTAATTCTGTATTTAATATTTCTGGAGCATTTTTGATATTTCTTGATGAAAAGTTTATTCGGAACCACGGTAGCCTACCACTCGAACCCCAAATGGGGCTCAGTCGGGCTAAACACTTTAGTAAACTAAGAAAGAGATACTTTTCTTAACGAAAAAACTGATTCTTTTTTTTTTAATGCTTTAGTGGAGCGAGACAGAGATGCTTCTTGCGAGATAAAAAAGATACATTCTGGTGTGAATCTTTAGTTCTGAGAGCTAGAAGGAGGTAACCTAAGATTCGAGGAATCTAAATAGCTATTAGTCGGAGGACTATTAAACTTAGGTTCACATAGTAACTTTGGGTTCGAGGAACACTAAAATTGTATTAGGTTTGTTGAACACTGTGGATGTTTTGCGAAATCGTGATGCCTCTACACGGCAAAGCCCTGGTTATCAGGAGTTAAAACAAGTCTCTTATAAGATTGCACCTGTTAGACAGACATGCTTCTGTTGTCAAAAACCCCCTGTTGCACTGACGTGTACGGTTGGGCACACACTCACACACACACACACACACATACACCCACCCACCCACACTGTCAGACCAAGGTCAGAACCCCGTAGGGAGAAAGGGGAAGGGGTCAGGATGGTCTCACAAACACACACACACACACACACACACACGCTAGCAGGGCTTGACCCATAGGTTCACTCACGGTACATCGGCCACGGGTCGCTGAGATTTGCACTCTGATGGCGTTCAGCCTCAGGCCCGGCCAGATGTGTGCAAGAGGTTTCTAACTCACCAAACTATTACTGCAGTCTTGACAAACTGGGTCACGGTCACAGCAAAGGCCGTGCTCTTGTCTAAATAAGTGAGACATTCTCACCCTCTGCTCTGCTGAGGAAGAGGCTTTAAAACAAGCAATGCTGTGATAGATCTAGCTCATGCATTTTTCTCAATACCAGTGCATACAAATTGTCAATTCTAGTTTGCTTTTAAATTCGACCCACCAGGGGGAAGTCAAGTCTTACTTTATGTGGAGGACATTTTGATATGCTCTAAGACACAACAACAATGCAAAGAGGACTCTTGCACTGCTAAAGTTTCTCTGTGAACAAGATCATAAAGTAAGCAAAGCACAAACTGGAAAGAAAAAGTAAAATATTTGGGTTATATTTTATCTGAAAATGTCCGATAACAAAAGAAAAGAAGCCTTTCTCTGTTAGAAAAATTCACTCGAGAAAATTCACTCGAGTCAGAACACGACTGGACTAATAATGACGGTAAAAACCCACCAGAATGAGGCTCAGACCTCGGTTCGCTGGAGCAGCTAGTTAGCCGGTGAAAGTTAGCATTGCTACACTCAATCAAGCCCGGTTATGGTTTTGTTATTATAACTGTGTTCGGGAATTAGAGGCAAGTTGTCCTCCAAACCTAAGCTCTGATTTTTGCTGTTATTACTCTACACTGTTATTAAATCGTTAATCACTGTAGCGCCTCACGACACTTTGAAACTTTCATTTTTTTATACCAATACTTTGCCTAGAATCTATGCCTGCACCTGCTAAGGGTAACACTGTGAACTATGGGAATTGCGACCAATGAGACAGGTAGTATTATAAAAACAGGAAGCTTTAGAGCAGGGATTCCCAAAGTGTGGTCCCAAAGGCAGCTCGCTCACCCCCAGGGGTGCGCGAGAGGAAAAGTGTAATGGCGTCTGATGGTGTAATAATATTAAATATTAAAAAAAAAATGTAATTTTAATTTAAAAAGTGGGATTTTTCACAAAATAAAAACATGAATTATAAAAATCCCCTTTGTAAGATTTAAAATTAAAAACGTACAATTTAATAAATGCACTTGAGCTCCTTCCGGCAGTCTTGCCGCCTGCCGCCAGTCGTACACACTAGCCAGCCTAGCTTGTGCAGCTAACAGCAACATTCATTTAAATATGCTAAACTGGCTGAAATCGGGGAAACTGTCAGGTGGGACATCTGAAGCTATCAGGGGGGAGAGAGAGAGAGAGAGAGAGAGCGAGAGAGAGAGAGAGAGAGAGAGAGGAATCGGCGGCGAGGGGAACGGAGAGGTGCGTGGGGAGAGACCAGGAGGAAGGGATAGCACAGACAAATGGGGAGCACATCGGCCCATCGCGGAGTCAAGGTGAAAAAAGAGGAAACGAGAGTGAGCATCAGACTGGGGAAAAAAAGAGGAAATGTGATGAAAAGTATCTGTGCCTGGGCTTCACTTGGATTGGCAACGCAGATTCCCCAAAGCCACAGTGCGTGGTGTGCAGTGAGGTTCTGGCTAACAGCTGTCTGAAGCCCTCTTATTTAAGTCGCCACCTGAACACCAAGCATGCCAGTGCAAGTCAAAAGCCCCTTACATTTTTTAATATCGAAATTGGAGTTACAAAACAGCCCAAAACAACTGCAGTCTCATTCATGTGTTGGGTCTATAAATGACGCACTACGGGCTTCATATCTGGTCAGTTACAGAATAGCGAGAAAGGGGCTACCCGCACACAATTGCCGAAGACGTGTGCTTGCCAGCTGCCAGAGAGATGGTGGAATGTATGATTGGGGAGAAAGAAGCAAAAAAGTTGGACATGATCCCGGTGTCCAACAACACTGTGTCGCGCCGCATCGATGCTTTGTCCGAAGACAACCTGGCTACATTAGTCGGACATTAATTGTAAATTAAATGTGATGCAATCTGCCTCTGAGCCTGTGCGTGTGTGCTCGCCATCCTGATTGCTCTTTAAAAGTGACGCCTTGTGTAACTGAAATTTATTGAAACTTTGTTGCAGTGTTTCAGGGCGTTTTCACACCCGTAGTTCGTTTGCTTTGTTCTGATTCAGGGATTAATATGATACAATGTTGCAGTTGCCCCTTTGTTCGGTTTGTGTTCACACTGCAACATTTAACAGCGCACTAAATCTTGTAAACAAACGTCACGCGCGAGATGTAGAAGGGGATGCGCGGCCTAAAAAGTTTGGGAACCGCTGCTTTAGAGGATCTGGGAACTGTTACTGTTCCTTTATGTTATGGGTGTGTTTTATTTTATTTTATTTATTTTTTGTGTACTTACTCAGGATCCCAATCTTGACAGATCTTCCTCCAGACCATACACCATCTCAAATACTGCAACAGCACTTTTACATTTACAGAACAACTTGGCCTCAGTGATCCATGGCGATCCGCTAATCCATCGGCACGGGCCTTTTCCTTTTTCTCCCACGTTCATCACACGTATTCAAGAATTGACTTCTTCCTCATTGACAATAGACTTTTACACTGGACCAACTCCAGAACATACCATAGTATTGCGATCTCAGACCATGCCCCTACTTCAATTGACATATGCTTTCCTAATCATAGTTTTTTATCAAGACAGTGGAGGCTATGTCCCACAATGCTATCTCACACAATTTAAAAAACTCTTCACAGAAGAAATTTCTTACAGATCAATGACATCCCCGACATCTCTAGAGAAGTTCTCTGGGAGGCATGTAAAGCGTACCTACGGGGCCAAGCTATCTCTTACACCTCATACCTGAGAAGATCACAATCGGCTAAGTTGGTAGAGATATCAGACCGACTTCAGGAGGTTGATGTGGAATATGCTAACACTCCTACCCTGCACTTTACAATCAACGCCTCAAGCTCCAGGCTGAGTATGACCTCCTGTCAACAGCTAAGATCGAAAAGCAATTGCTACACTCAAAGCAACATGACTTTGAAATGGGAGATAAGGCAGGTAAACCTTTGGCTCACCAGACCAGGGCTAGGGCGCTGTCGAGACTGATCCCTAGGATTGAGTCCCCCTCAGGAAATGTGGTTACTGATCCTAAGATGGTGAATGATGTTTTTTTGAGTTATTATTCAGATCTTTACTCATCAGACTGCCCACCTGAAGTGTGGAGGGGGCATAACCCTTTGGAATCAACCCCGTTCCCCAAAATCAGTGGGGACATACCCAATAATCTTGGAGCTCCGATCTCGACTACAGAAGTGCAAGAGACAATTAAACTACGGCAGAATGGCAAATCACCAGGCCCGGATGGGTCCATAGTAGAATTTTACAAAACATACTCCAACCTAGTGTTGGGGTCTGGCGGCCACCTGCTGGCTGATTTAGCTCCTCACATGCTCCTTCTGCCTTTCCAAAAGCCCAATGGACTCTGATCCTTAACCCCCACCTCTCACCCTGAGGCTTGACCCTCCATTGGCCGAGAGCCAAGACGGCACCAGGACCCCTGTGGTTGAACCACTGTTTTACAAAACTGCCTGCAGCTCACACCTCCTTGCTTTTCCCTTCGACCTCTGTTGGGGTCTGGCGGCCACCTGCTGGCTGACTGAGCTCCTCACATGCTCCTCCTGACCCAATGGACTCTGATCCTTAACCCCCACCTCTCACCCTGAGGCTTGACGCTCCATTGGCCGAAACAGGGCCCCCCACTGTTCGTGCAGAGCCGTTTATAAGCCAGAGCACAGCCGAAAATCGCTGTTCTTCACCCTGGACATCCGTCCCTGGGACGCAAGGAGACGCATCAGCTTTCTCCCCCCCCCCAGCATCGCGCTGTCGATGAAAGCCACGCGGACGCGCGGCCTGCAAACCCTCGAACCCTCATCAAATCCTGTCAGGTCTTATGCCATTTTCGCTGGTCGAAAACAGCAGTTGTTCTTTTTCTGAGTCTGGCCCTCTCACTCCGCCGGGACGAATCCCTTCCACGATTCCTCCCCGTGTTGTTTTCTTTTTGTGCACAGTCCGGCAGGGAGCAGCTGAAAAACTCGCTCCTTCCCGACGATTTCCGGCGAGACGCACAGACCGCACGTCGTCTCAAACCCGATGTTAAATCACCCTCTCTGCAGCGAGTATTGATCGGACCTGCGCGAGCTCCAGAGCGAGTCGCGCCGCCAAAGGACCGCACCCGGGCCGGCAAACGCCGTGCCCCCAGCAAAGCAGCCCCCACTCTTTTCCTCCGGGACAAAGGAGCCACAATTCGCAGCGGACACTCTCCACACCGCAAAGAAGCGTCTACCAGTAAGGTTCTTGTGCATCTGGGCTAGCTTAGCTTAAATTAATTTACGTTTAATTCAGGTTAATTCATTTATATGTTGATATTCCCGTGTTTTGTGTGTTTCGTTACTATTGCGTAATATCAAGGTATTGTGCAACACCCAGCGGACCTCAGCGCTGCTCCACTGTGCATTTCCCGTATTCTGTTCGTGTTAAAGACACCGTCGCATTATACGGAGGTAAATACACAATCATCACGGGCCAGAGAAGCTCCGTTTGCATTGTGTATTAACTGCATTGACTGTTTTCTTTGGGATTATTTTCATTCATTTGTATTCAACTTTGTGTGATATTTCTCTCTTCATTAACTCGACTCTGTGAGTGAGCGGAGGGCCGTGTTCATCACTGCGTAAGCTGCCGACAGTTCAGGACGACAACGGTATGCTTATGCATGATAGAATAACGACTCATGCTCCTCAGGACATCGCAGCAGAAGTTTGATTTATGTTGATTCACGATTCCTCTCTCTCTGCCTTTCATGTTCCTCTTGTTTTTCGATAAACTTGCATACACATAAAGCTCCGGCTGAGGGCGGTTGAAACGCTCGCCCATTGTCTTGCCACACACGCTCACACAGCTACCCCCCCCCCCTTCCTCCGCCATTTTGCCCAAGTCACTCGACTAGGCCATCTAGTGGTGGTTCAACGGTAGTGTTTTAAGACCCATCCCCCAGTTTGTCTAAGTCCCTCGACTACGCCATCTGGTGGCGTTCAGCGGTAATACCTTAAGCCCTCTCCCTCCTGACCCTCCAGTCTCACCCCCCTTCTGCTAGTTTGGCTAGCGGCCATCTTTGTAGTCTTTGACTGTGAGTGTTAAGGGCCCCCACCCCCCTTCCTTTTATACACAGACACACACACACACACACACACACACACACACACACACACACGCACATACACACATCTGGGCTAGCTTAGCTTAAATTAACCTAAATTTCATTCAGGTTACTTCATTTATATGTTGATATTCCCGTGTTTTTGTGCGTTATGTATTGTTGCGTAATATCAAGGTATTGCGCAACACCCAGCGGACCCCAGTTCCGCTCCACTGTGCATTTCCTGTATTCTGCTCGTGTTAAAGACACCGTCGCATTATACGGAGGTAAATACACAATCATCACGGACCAGAGAAGCTCTGTTTGTATTGTGTATTAACTGCATTGACTGTTTTCTTTGGGATTATCTTCATTCATGGTATTTCACTTCGTGTGGTATTTCTCTCTCCATGAACTCAGCTCTGTGAGTGAGCTGAGAGTCGCGGCTTATCATGGCGTAAGATACCGGCAGTTCAAAGACGACAACGGTATACTTATGCATGATAAAACCAGAAACTCATGCTCCAGAAGACATCGCACACAGAGTTGATTCATGTCGATTTCTCCCTCCTTTGTCTAACTCACCCTCCTGCCTCCAACGCAGCAGGAGGTGACCCCCACCCTTGTTCCTGCTCTCTCCCCTAACTCACACACACTTAGTCTGCCCCCAGGTAACCCCGTTGCTCGGATCACACACGTGATTACACCCAGCTATCTGTTCCGCCATTTTGTCTACGTCACGTGACGCAGTCATCTTGGTAGCTTGTAGCTGTAGCTTCAACACACACACACACACACACACTTGCATACAGACATCCTCACCCATTTTATTCATTTGTTTAGATATTAGGCACATGAAATTGTATAATAGCGTTGTTGATTGCAATATTAATTGATCTAATCATTTATTATTCTGATTTAATAAACCCTGTTATATTTTAAAGAGCAGTCGTCTGTGATTACTTGTGCATATGTATGTAATGAACCTGTATGTAGTAGCCTGTGTACGGACTCAATCCTTCACTGTCACTTCGAATGTGTAGTCGTACCAGACTATTGACATTATGAGTGAACACTAATTATGAGACTTAGTTTTATCGTTTGGTTATCGGTCCCTGTTCGCAGGGTGGTGCCCCGTTATTATTAATAATCATTAATAATTGTTACTCACATTAATAATTCTATTGATGTCCAGAATTCAGTTTCTTAAATGCTGATAACTCAAACACGCCCCTATTGATCCCAACACTAGTCTCCCCACTGCTGACAAAAGTATATAATGAATCCTTTACAAAAGGACGGCTACCCCCAACACTATCTGAAGCCACCATTTGTCTCCGACTGAAAAAAGACAAAGACGCTCTATTATGCAACAACTACAGGCCCATATCCCTTCTGAATGTTGACCAGAAGATCTCAGCCAAGGTTCTATCTACACGTCTGCAGAAAGCTCTACCATCTCTGATCTCTGCAGACCAAACAGGCTTCATGGCAGGACGGAGTTCCTCATTTAACACTCGGCGGCTGCCTAGATTAGATTAGAAAACTTTATTAATCCCCAGTGGGGAAACTCTTTTGCCACCCAAAAACTCATACAGACGACACAGTCCAGAGTACACAACAACACAGTCCACAGCAGACAAAAATATATTACAAAGGATCAATAACACCAGACAATGCCATATAAAACATGATCGACATCAGAAAGATAAAAACCTCTAAAGGTGTTCATTAAAGAATCGGACTGCTGCTGGAACCAAAGACCTTCTTAGTAGAACACTGAGGCGTCCTGAGTCTCTCACTCAAAGAGCTTCTTAGTGGTTCAGTAGAACACTGAGGCGTCCTGAGTCTCTCACTCAATGAGCTTCGGAGTCCATTGAAGACACCGTGTAGTGGACGGCCTTCATACAAGACAATTGTTTTTAACTTGGCCCTTGTTCTCTTTTCAACAGTGATTTCTAGTGAGTCTGGGGTAAGACCAATCACTGAGCCAGCCTTTCTGATCATCTTATTGATCCTGTTTTTAACCCGTGTCAACGTGGATGCTTGTGGGATGAAGTGTGGGTGTTGTCAGCGAAACCAAAACCAAAATAACCGGCAGCAACTGGCTGGGAACCCTCCACGTACGCCGGAGAGTAAACCCGGCCCGAGCAACGCTAGAGCAGGTTTTATGCCTCCCTGTTCCTGGACCAGGTGCTCCGCATCAGGTAATCTGCTCTCTAGGGACAGAGGGACAAAAGCATACTTGCAGTGCTTAGAGACAGGGGCCATCACTTCATCCACAGTGATGCCGGCCCCCCAGCAGAGCACAGCATCAAAAAGAATACTAGCCAAGATCCCCTGATAGGAAACATGAAGAAGCTTCCTGCTGATGTCAAAGGATCTCAGCTTCCTCAGGAAGAAGAGTCTTGACTGAGCCTTTTTAAAAACAGCATCAGTGTTCTTCTTCCAGTTTAATTTACTGTCCAGATAGACCCCGAGATATTTATATAACTGGACTATCTCTATCTGCAATAGTCACTGGGGAGACCTCTTCCTTCTAAAATCAATGACCAGCTCTTTGGTCTTTCCAATATGTAGTTTTAAAAGGTTTTCATCACACCAGCTGACAAAAGATTCAACAATCATTTCTGTGGGTTAATAAACCGCCTCTCATTTAGAAAGCAGTCTTACAACTTCCTAAAAAGTCAGGCGGCTTAGCTCTACCCAATTTAATCCAATATTACTGGGCCTGTAACATCGAAAAGCTACGTCACTGGAGGGATGATGGGCTAAGAAATGGCCCCGTGGGCCCAAATGGAACTATCCTCCAAGTTCTCCCTTCAATCCCTCATCACGGCACGACTGCCCAGTAGTTACTAACTCTCTCAACATCTGGATACAATTCCATAAACATCTTGGACTGGACAAACCTTCTACTTTGGCCCCAGTCTTTAGAAACCACTTATTCTCACCTTGTGTCTGACCCTACCTTTTGTATGTGGCGGGACAAAGGCTTACGTAAAATTAAAGACTTTTATAACGATGGAGACTATTGATTTTGCAGGACTGTCTTCTAGATTCGACCTGCCTCAATCTAATTTTTTCCGCTTTCTACAGATTAGGCACTTCATTAAATCCGAATATCCTCACTTTTCTAATCATCCTCCTGGATCTCTGATTGACTCCTTGCTTACTCTAGATGCGCAAAAACGCTCCATCTCAACTATCTCTGGCCTCATTGACTCCCTTAACCCAGACCAGACATCTCACCTGAAACAGACCTGGGAAAGAGGAGTTGGTAAACCAATATCAGATAACCGTTGGGTGCGCATTTTGGCCTTATCCCACTCCATTGTGCGAGACACGGGCTGCTGCAATGCAAGATTTTGTTTCGTGTGCACTACGCAAATGCCCGTCTGGTTAAAATCTACCCGAATATGAATGACAGCTGCAAACCGTCACCTGCCAACCATACCCATATGTTTTGGTCGTGTCCAAATTTAGAAGATTTCTGGGATCAAATATTCAATACACTTGGGACAGTACTAGGTATACAACTTGACCCCGAACCCCTTACAGCACTATTTGGAACTCAGCCGCCTGAAGTATTCGATCTGCCGTCGACAGGACGACGCATCCTGGCCTTTACGACACTTCTAGCTAGACGCCGCATACTATTCAAGTGGAAACACGTCCTCCCGCCTTCACATAACAGCTGGTTAATAGAGATCTTAAATCATATAAAACTTGAAAAGATCATATTCTCACTTAGACTCCAGTGAAGCCTTCGAAGAGACCTGGAAACCTTTCATAAACTATGTGAACGATGCTGCAATCCAAAAAGTGAACTAGCAGGCGCGCGGATCTCATTTGCGCTCTCGGATTTTGACAGTGATTAGCCGTCATATTGCCTACAGGCCTCCAGTCCCGACCGCACCACAATAAAAACAGTACTAAAGCGTGGGAAGTACTTTTCTGCAAGTTTAAATTAACTTTTTATTCATTTATATGAAAATGTATATAATAATTTACAGCCCCAACACTTTACTTGTGTAATTTACTTGTCTACATTTTACATTTGTTTTTTTACACCATGATACGAGGCATTTCATTTATTTTTCAGCCGTGTGTGCGTTTGTGTCAATATGCCCCAGCACAGTAGTTTATTAAGTGACCATGACACCCCCACACACACACACACACACACACACACACACACACACACACACACACACACACACACACACACACACACACACACACACACACACACACACACACACACCCTTATCCCAGATGAGCTTTATTTTCTAGGTAAGCAGACAAAACAGTGAAAGTGAAGATGAAAGGCTTTACCTCTATAAATAAATAGAGTGAATGAGATGCTATCGGGATTATTCATGAAGGACGTACCCTCCACTGAAGAATAAATTAGAAAAAACAAAAACAGAAGCTACATTATACTTTTTAAAAGCTTGTTGAACCTTTTCAAAAACACATTTCTGCATAGATAGTCTTGTATTCAAAGTTTGTGTTCTAGGTCTGCACGGTTAACCCCCCCCCGCCCCATACAGTTCTGATATGCACCCGTTCTCGATGAACAAACCTAAAGAATACATGGCTCAAAAATACTAGTTCCAAGATTATCTATGATCATGTACACAGTGATGTTGAGGTGATGAAGCGTCTTACTTCATAACATTGTAGTTCCTATAGAAGCTGAGTACAACGTGGTACGGGTTACATGGAAGCACATGGGGACATGTGATGGGGTCATTCTGGCTAGCAAGCCTGTGCACAGTGGCCACTAAAACCATTTCTGTTGTTCCCCTCGAATCCGCCTTCAAGAATGAGCCAATGCTGGCGATCCGATCGTACCTCTATATACAGATGTGATGGCGCCCAGACTGCATCAAGGGCCCACCGATGAGCCAGAACAAAACCACGGAACAGTTTCAAACTGCCCCTTTGAATCCTGTGTTCTAGGAAACCACCTGGAACACTTCGGATTTGTTGTGATCAAATTGGAGAACACCCTTCTTCCCTTATCAACAGAGATGAGACGATGTCATGGAAGGAGCTTGAATTTTCACCTTCTACATTATAGAGAGGCGAAGGCAAAGACCGGCCCCTTCTGGGATCTTACTGTGAAGAAAACTATTGCGGGCAGTCAGCGGCAAGAGATAAATAATATTTTGTTAGAATTGTGACATTAATACACATATGATGTTTGACAATTAAAAAGATGATTTGACGTCAAAAGACTTCAGTTTGTCGTAAAGACTGTTGATGTTTAAGACTTAAAGAAGGTTATTAGAGACACTAAGCAACCATGGAACAAATCAGGTACGAGAACATTACATTTGCACACAGTTACATATGCGTGTAACGTAGCTAAGTTAGCTGGCGAACTGTTGGCCACGTTTATCGCGCTTTCACACAAAACGAAATGGTACAATGACAAACTGGGACTTTCTGGACATGCTAAATTGTCTTTTCAATTCACAAACTATGACTATAGTACGGATTTTTTCCGAAATAGGGTGGGGACTCAGAAGGGGAGGGACTTCGCCTCTCGTTTGAAGGGATGGACTGTGCAGATACAGCACGTCACAACTTTTAAGTGCTATAAATTATTCCTCAACAAAACAAGACAAAAAAGACAACGTTTTGTACAACGTAGTGACATAAAAGTAACTCGGACTATTGCTCACTAGCCCGGTGCAAAGTAACAGACGTCATTTCAAAAGAAGTAGTTTACCCCACAGAACAATGATTGATTATAATCATCAAATAGTCCAAAGTGCTGCTCAGTTTTCTGTAACGGGTGAAGTAGAAACGGCAGCATGTAGCACCAGTGAATGTCGGGGAGACTCTGTCCTTCGAAGTGGAGCATCGGTACCGCTGACCGCTCCGCTGCTGTAGATTTAGTGCGTCGGGTTTAGCAGAAGGTAAGACAAGTTAGCCAAGACTTTCCCCGTAGCAGACATAACCTGTTAATTAGCTGGCGACTAGCGGTTTGGCTTTCTGTTGCAAGCTACTGTAACTTAGCTACATAGTTGGGACTTACTGACAGCATTAACTAGTGAAGACCTGACCCAGGAGCAGCGACTAAGGACCAGGAGCAGGCGCAAACGTTACCGCCTTCAGAACGGAACATTGAAAGAACAAACCAGGAGTCTGGCTGTGCTTAAAAGCTGCCACTGCAACGAGCGAGTGGATTTTAACGCCTTCGTCTAAATAGTTATGAATGTGAAGCTGGAGTTAATTTTCCGTTCTACAGCTAAAAACGCCCTTTTTCAAATGTGTTTGTATTTCATTGCTGTTTAGCGTTCAGTGTAAGTCCCTCCTCTTGTGGTAGCTTAATTTACTTTCTCTGCTGACTTATATGAACAGAAATTAAGATGTAAAAAAAAAAAAAAAAAAGATTAAAAAAATGAATTGAGTGTTAAGTAGACCTGAGGCATCGAGACTCCTGGAATAAGAAGAGAATCTACCGACAGACACAGAGCAGGCCTATCAGCTACAGAGCTGATAGGCCTGCAGATCTCCATTCTGAAGGTACCGGCTCAGACGAAGCTCCAGAGAATCCAGATGTTTCAAAGGTCAGACTCTGAAGGCCCCGTCCTCTCTGCTCACGGCCCCGCTGCCCCAGAGACTAGTTTCTAAAGTCAGCACGATGAGTTAAAGTCAGCGCTACAGGTAGGTCAGCTGATCCTACATCTGTGTCTAAAGGCAACTTCCAACGTTGACAAAGACTGAGGGGGCTAACTGTTCTCCCTCTCAAGGCTGCTGACCGATGACTGTGTCCAACCACTTCTTGTACGCCAGGGCGAAACGTCTCTGCTCGGGTTGACAGCAGCTGTCCAGGATGCCGCTCACAAAGCCGTGCTCGGAGGGCAGGGCGGGGGCGCTGGGTGGCCGGACGCCCCGCTTCAGCCGCTTACTGTCACGCGGGTCCGGCAGGGACGCCCCGTCCACCTCCATGGCTTCGCCTGCGTGCCTCTGTCCGTTCACACCCTCTCCCCCTGGGCTTTGGGCACAGGCCTTCGGCGGGCCCGGGTCGCCGTTGTTGAGGCAGTCCGGCTCGCTGCCGCAGCGGTGCTGGTGTTCCCCCCTCCAGCGGTGCCACAAGTCGTAGACGTGCCGCCTGGAGAGGGTGGAAAGACACATCACACAGCTAGTTATTGAAACGTTCTCTGGTGGGGATCCACTTAAAGCCTGGATGTGAGAATGTGCTGCCTGATGTCGGTAATATATGAAGAAAACAAATTAAAGTGGGAATTTTTACAAGGAAAGACGTGGGATATTCTCTGAGATTAAAGTGGCAGTTTACGAGCAAATGTCCTCGTTTCTGAATCACGCGACAGGAAATGCATTGTGCGCATCAGATTGTGGTCGTACTGAGAGCGCCAAGGATACACAGGAGCAGGGATTTGATGACCTAGCATCCTTGACAGTTGAAGGATCCGTCCTTGACTCTAGAAAACAAGTCTGGCCTTAAAAGCCCAACGTTGGTTCCTCTGCCACTTTCTCATGCCGCCACTCATTCACATGCACTGGGATGAATTATTGCGTATTTGAAGGAGTTACCTGACCGTAAACATGAAGTGAGTTATTGTAAAGGAGAATAAAGCTTCTTGTGCGTTTTAGTCGTGAATAGCTCTTCACATTTAAAACCATGCCTGTTCCTGACTGATGGGAACTATTTTTAATGAGGAATCATTACAACTCATTTATGACTTGTGACACGCTCTCTGAGGTTCATCACGCCACAGTGGTGGTTAAATGTAATAAACAAGGTTATTTTAAGAGGGAACATGGCTCATCTAGCGCATTTCAATTATGTAGAATTGGGCGACTGTGGCTAAGTGGATAGCAGGGCCGCCTTTCAGTCAGAGGGTTGGCGGTTCAATCTCCGGCTCCGGCTCTGCTAGTCGCATGTCGATGTGTCCTTGAGCAAGACACTTAACCCCAAAACTGCTCCCGTAGCTGAGCCTACACTGTAGAAATGTGACAGACTCTGAATTGTAAGCCACTTTGGATAAAAGCGTCTGCTGAATGACTGTAATGTAGGAAAAAAAAACCCTCCAAAATAAAAGGCGTGAATCACTCAATGAGCTCCACGTCTAACAGACGACCACATGACCGCTGATGAGTGAACACTGGTGTTGTTGCTTAATGCAGTTCACTGTTTACGTGACAGAAAGATCTATATTTTTTCATACATTTTTAGGAATAAATTATAGAGAAAGATTGATGGATTTTTAATCTACAAAGTATCACATTTGAAAAAATATATCATGTATTTTGTGTGAAAAATCTTATTTGAACAAGTGACTGTAGTTGCCAGACAATCTAGTGGAGTAAAGCAGACAATGGAAGAAGCAGCTCAACATTTTACTGAGAGAGTAAACCTACTTAGTTACATTCCACCACTGCTTCAACCCACAACACCTTCAAACACCAACAAAGAAGAGCAACGAACGTAGATCTCTGTGACGCAGGAGATCCTCTGTAATGCCTGCTGGTTGAACATGAAGGCTCATGAAGGCTCATGAAGGCTCATGAAGGCTCATGAACGCTCATGAACGCTCACGCTTCCCCTCTACGGCCTCACCTGTGACTCCAGAGCGTCTCGTGACCGGGGAAGGCCCGGATCAGGTCAGAGCACAGCTCCACCTCCTGGTGGAAGAGCTGAAGGGCCGCGGTGGAGCCGAGCCGCCTCTCCTCCTCGCCCGCTGCCTCCGCTCCCGACAGCTCCCCGTTAGCCCGGGCGTGGCCGTGATGCAGGGGGCTGCTGCTGGGGACTGCGCTGCCCCTGGTGGTGGACGCTGGAGTCTGGGAGAGCTCAGCGATCAGCTCCTTGAGGAGGAACTGGCGGTAGTGGAAGCCGCTGTGGTCAGACACGTGCATGGACACCCAGAGGCGCATAGAGGACAGCTCATCGTGGAACACCTGAGAGGAAACATGGCAGCGTGTGAGTCACCAACACACATCTGGCTGCTTGTTGTGTTCATTCAGTCATGAGGACATCTTCATTCATTAAGATGGCCCACATAACACAGTGTGTTGAGTAATTGGTGCACAACATATGTTGGCAGATTGCCGGACTGCATTATGACTTTTACTCAACAACTCAAGCTGGGCATCAGGACTATTGTAGGTTTAAAAAATACTAAATAAAATAAACCAGAGGTAATAAAACTAGAAACAAATCATCATTTTACAAAGATGAAACCTTTTAAGATTAATGTGAAAGAAAGGCATACTCTCTTCAATTATAGTCAAAGTTACGAGAAAAAAGTAATACTCCTCTCGAGACACTAACAAGACAATGATATCTCTCTGACATTGATACAGTATCATTTGTTTTCCAGCACTCAAAACATGAAAGAATAAAGACATTTTCCTCACAATTAGCAGTATGTTCCATTTCATGTATTATTTATTGGTTTATTTGAACGAGACAGTGCACATTAATAAAAACAGTTAACAGAGTTAGCCAACAGGCCATTTTTCATCTGTAGTCCCATATTGGGGACGATATTGTAGTCCCCGTATTAAGCACGTAGCAACATGTTTCATACCTCTTGTGAATATAATACAATTCATCTTATTTTCAGAGATTATGTATTTTCCCTTCGTTAACGCCTTATATTGCCCAAACGGAGGTCAGCCGTGAATCCCTCCGCTAGCGTCGCTCTTTCCCTCAGCTCAGTCTGGGCCGTTTCAATGCACTAGTTATCATGTATAACACAATTAAAACACAATTATTCACGCAAATCTACGACTTTATCTCAGAGAATATCAGTTATTTCTGGTAAATTGATGAGGTTTCCTCTGAATACCACCCCACGGCCCGAGGCCCTAGTGATAGTGTTTCTTCCTACAATGGCTCCGATACGCTGTCATACATTGTTGCCATTGGCAGGGGGTGACGATGTCACACAAGCTGTAAAAGTTAAGCTTATTGGTCATTGATTTGAAGTGAATGCTGCTCGTCAACTCAGTTACAGCAGGTTGTTTGAGACAGTGGTGCAACAGAAGCTCACGGTTCAGATGGTAACAATGGGTCAGACTCACGGGACGGAGCAAACAGAACTCCTAGAGATCCCTGACGGTCTTGTTTTGCTGCAGATACTAATCATTGATCATTGATGATCCATATTGGCAGATACAGATCCCTTTGTTGTTTGATTACCATCCAAAGAACCTATCAAATATGTTAACTGTTATGCTTTTACTTTCTTATAGTAATTCACGGCGTCGCCTCTTCCTCGTCCTACCTTGACATTGCCCGTGGCCATGTGCTGCAGCACCCAGATGCGGTGGGACCAGGCATTGTAGTTGCTGGGATAGCGGCAGGCGGCGTCGGAGCACACCTTCATCTCTTGATGGAGCGTCCTGGCCAGCTGGTCACTGAGCCGCTGGCTCCGGTCCGCGTCGGCCTGCTCCGCGTCGCCCTGCGGATGCTTCCGGCTGCGGCTCGCGGCGGAGAACTGATGCAGGATCTGCTGCAGCACCCAGCGTCTGCGGGGAGACAGCGGCTTTACAAAGACAATCGCACTCCTGGGCCTGTAGAGTCACAAGACATTTGGTATTCATAACACCAGATGGCAGTTATAAGAGTGAAGCTTGAATGTGGAACATGATACGACGAACACGTTAGGAGGGGACAGTGACCGTCACAGAAGCAGCTGGCTTCTATTTAAATTCCCCCCCGCAGAATATTTCACCAAGATGTTCAACATTTCTCACACTAAACCACCACAATACCCCACATAGGTCTACATGTTACCAGTCTTTACAAGTCCTGCTGGTCTTTATGGAAACTATGGACCCAACAACACGTTGCCACAACGGGAACTCCTCCAGGGGCCAAGGAACCGTGGCCGTGTTTCAGCTGGCAACCAGTTCCTGGACCCACAATCGTCCCTGTTGTGGCCGTAACACTTCCTGATGGAGCCGGGGCGGAGTGTCAGGCCTGCATGCTGCTGATTGGTCACTAGTGGTTGCGTTAGACTTTCTCGTTGCCCGTCACTTTTGTGTTTTTTGTATAATAAATATACCGAAACAAGATTATAGATTGTATATTTATCAGGAACACAATATGAACAGACACCGATCGTGCCGTCACTTTTTATGTCAACACACAAAGAGCAGAAAGATGATCCTCTGCCTTCTGCGTCTCCCTTGGACAGACGAGCCCTCGCGGCTGTCTTGATTTAGTTGTGAAGGCTGAACCTGGAGAGCGGACTCAGACTTTCACAACGTGGGATTTCCTGATCCTGCAAGCGCTCGCTTCAATGGCGAAAATGGCGCTTCCCTGCACTGGCATGTGCTCCAAGGTCTCTGCCTTCAGACTTTCCCATCATTGTTAAAGAAAACCTCCATCAATGACGGAGAATATTCGGCAAACGCAACCTCTGGGGGCTTCTACAGGTCATGCACAGCTTCGCTCTCAAAATAAGAACGAAAATATAGAACGAGCGGTTGGCACTTCTGCTGATGATTATTCAAAACAAAGCTTGGTCCTGACAGAGAGAGATAAGGAGTGAGTGAGTGAGTGAGTGAGTGAGTGAGTGAGTGAGTGAGTGTGTGTGAGAGTGTGAGTGAGTGTGTGAGTGTGTGTGTGTGTGTGTGTGAGTGAGAGAGAGAATGAGCTCAGAGTACAACTGAAGCTGCGATGAAGAGGGAACAGTAATTAAACTAGAAACAGAACTCAGTTTGCCGATGGTTTCCTCCCTCTATGTTACCTCTGTGAAGCGGTCAGCCTTGCCCGGGACACCGTCTTTAGTTCCGAGAGATGATGATGATGAAGTAGCCAAAGAGTGAGCCAGCTCGCTTCTATCTCGCAAGGTACCGATCGTGCACTCGTGAGAAAATGGTGGCTGGTGAAGACAAAGTTCATGAGGAGAAGCGCCTGCGAGCCTTTCACCTGTCCTGGGACCAGGGGTTTAGTTGGGTGGCGTGCAGTGGAACCAGGGCCCCCTGCAGGACAGATCTGGCGTTTGTGACAGCGCATCTTTTCTTTTTCTTGACTTTTATAATTTCCCTATCATTCAGTCTGCTATTTCAATCTCTCTTGTCAGCTAACATCAAAGGACACAGACGACAGGAAGTAATGAATTAGAAACTCTCAAAACCAAACTGCCGTGTCATTTCCTTTATAATGGTATAAAAAAAGGAAAACGGACCATTAATGACCCATTGTTGTGTGAAAGGAACAGGCCACCTCACATAGAAAAAGCTAATACATATCTCTGTGGTGCATTCTAGCACCAACGTGCTCCCGGCCCATGCGTTATGTGTTCCGTGCCTGCACGTAGTGTGTGGAAGTGGAATATGACAGAGTTTAGAGAAGTCTTACCGGTGTATCCACGTCTCCGGGCTCTTGGGGAATTTGGTGAGGGCCAGCTTGCCCAGGTAGAGGTCCTTCTCTGGGTTGAGCGCTCCTTCCTGCAGCAGCTCCTTCCTGCAACAACAATCGGCCACGCAATACAATTAATCTGTCTGTGTACATCATATTCAATACAATTAATCTGTCCGTGTACATAATATTCAATACAATTAATCTGTCCGTGTACATCATATTCAATATAATTAATCTGTCTGTGTACATCATATTCAATATAATTAATCTGTCGGTGTACATCATTGTTTTAGTTAGTTATATTTTAGTTATTGTGGATTTTTACTTTTTCTTAGTTAATATCACTTACTGCGCATTACTTATTTATGATACTTTTTGCTACATTGTTTTTTACTAAGTCACTTGCTATAATCCTGTAAACGAATAAAGGATTCTCTTATCACGTCGGACCCACGCGCGCTTTAGCCACACGTTGAGCTGTGATCATGTTGCATTGCCACAGAAGCGGTTCAAGGCACAAACGGCTGACGTCCATGACACAATGTTTCTGCAGCTGTGACTTTGTGCGCCTGTACCTGACGTTCCATGCGGTGGTGAAGTCCGGGTTCAGTAGCAAAAGGGTGCAGGTGATGTCCGCTAAAGCTGAGGGACACACAAACATGAGCTGTAAGCGTCTCTGGTTTTCAACATGACGGACATCACGTTCCCACGTTGTTTATTAGCTCATTCACGCTACGCAGGAACACCACCACCACCCGACCCACTTTATAAACATATACTACATCACAGTGTATCTGTGCGTTTATATTTTGGATTAAGAATCTGAATCTTCAAAAGTAGCCGAAATAGTAACTTATATTGTCAAATAAATGTACAGTAGTTGAGTAGCCTAAATGTACTTAATTACATTCAACCACTGGGAGAACAAGAGCACAAAGTTCTTCATGGATCTT